>JABUQX010029644.1:0-77609 GCA_015478945.1 Trachelipus rathkii
GATAAAAGTAAGATAAGATAAATGCCACACCTTTTGGTTCATGGGAATCTTTCCACTCCTATATGACTTACTATATATCACTCATCACTCGGAAGCAATATATACTCATCCATATGTATATATCCTAGAACTCACAGAATGCAGTGCCAATCTTAAGATCTTCAGATAGCAGCATTTAACCTTATAAATTCACCTGTAGAGGCGCAGTCGCACGTTTATTATATATGCCGAGCGAAATGAACTAGTGATTAATATATATATATAATTATTGAATAATTTGATTTTGTCTAATTTATAAAACTATTTTATAAGAAAGTATGTATATCTGATCTATAAGACAATAAAAAGGGCTGTCTAATTCTCAAAAATTATATCATTATATTATTATATATATATCTATAGTTATTAATATAATATCTATATAATTATATATTATATATATATTCTATATTATCTATATATTAATATATTAATATTTATATTCTAATAATATAATTAATAATGTATATTTATATATATATATATATTATAATATTATAGTATTATTATTAAATTACTTCATTATTACTTATCTCTACAAATAATAATCAGTTACGAGTATCTATCTATGAAATTCTATCAAAATATAATTTAATATATAAACTTTATGATATTCAGCAACATCTTGAAGCACTTAACCATTTAAATTCGCCTGTAAGGTGTATTGTAAAATATTTTTCATGGTTTAAGTCTCTTAATTAGCATATATTCATTAGACTTTTTTTTAACTTAACTTAAGTTTTTTTAAGAAAACTTTTATGTGATGTCTATGTAATCTAGATATCTTCTAACATCATCCGAGAACTTACTTATAAATTGTGGTAGAAAGGGGAGATATCATTTGACAAAGTAAAATTTAAGTTACAGTATAAAAATTAATTCCATTTTATTTACGTTTTATTTTTTAATATAATGCGTGAATTATTAATATCATATATATGTATATATTATATATTAATTCTATATAATATATATATCCTTAAATATAATATAATGATAATATATTAATTATAATTATATATTAATATCTATTAATATATTCATATATATTATATATAATATTAAATATATTATATATATAATATATTATTAATATATTTATTATATATATTAATATGTTAATTTATACTTACAGACATTTTTTATTATTCCATAAAAATTTTATATTGAAAATACTTTCTAATATTCTTATTTTTTTTTATCAACTTTAATATCTAGAAATTTTTGAATGAAAAAAATATTAATATAAACTTGAAACAAACACTGTGATTTATAAAAACTTAATCAGTTTTGAAAATTTAGAGGAAGTGCTTGAACATTTCTCCTGTTTATTTGATAACAATACGTTACACTTCTATTCATTAGCTTTTTATTCCATGATTCAAGAAAATATAAGTCAATACTTTGAAATGGATCATTGAAAACGACTTTAAATCATTGGTAAATACTCTTTAAACGTCTATGAGACAATATAAAGAATATATTAATTTGACAAGAATCTAGTCAAAACTGATAAAAATGTTTACACAGTACCTGTTTCCTAGTCAAATATGATAATTAAAAATGACATATATATGATTATATAAGGACTATATATTATATTATATATATTATAAATATATATCTATATATATAATATATTTAATATTATATATTTATACTATTATATATATATATTAATATATATCTTATATATTTTAAATATATATATTATATATTAATATATAATAAATATATATATATATTAATATTATATATATTATTTATAGAACCTATATTTCATATATATTCTTAATATTTTTAATGAATACTTAATTACAAATATCCAAAAAAAATCTTATAAACTAAATAACAAGAGAGCAACTCGTGAAAGTACTTAAATAATGAATAGAAATTAAAATGAAGTGTGAAAATTTTTTTCTGCTTTTGAAAAATAAATATTATTATATACATATAATCATAATTTTATAAGAATTATTGATATTGTTAAGTACTATGAGTTACTTGTAACTAGTCATTGTTATACTTACGACTATTAATAGAGGCTATCGCGAACTCTGAGCTGGTAGCAAGAAAGAAGTATTTTGATAACACAAGAATCGTGGCGTATATAAATTCGTTCTCACCATTTTATCTCATTTAATTTAATTTTACCTTCACCTATATTATATTATATATAATTTAATCATATATATATATATTATACTATATATATATCTAATACATTAAATATATATTTAGTTATCTAATATATATATTATATTAATATATATAATTAATATTATATATATATACTATTACATGTATATAATTATATATTATACTAATTATTATATTAATATTAATATAATTAATATAGTTAATATATATTATATTACAAAAATCTTAATATCAAAACGTTTTCAATTGAACCGTAAACTCTTGAAAAATTCTTACATAAATTTAAATTTTAAACTGAATTATTTTATCCTTAGAAATTCTACTATAATATAAATATATTATATATATCTATATATATATATTTTTATAATCATATTATATCTATTTCTATTATATATTATATATATATTATATTATATTATTATATATATATATATATTATATATATATATATATTATATATTTAATATTATATATATAATATATAATTTAGTGGATGTAAGAATCCTGTGTCCTTGAGGAGAAATGACCTGCGTAGAATGATACATCCCTTCTGTGGTGTGTGCTCATTTAGGGTGCTATTTGTCAGATGTTGGGCGATTCATTAGTCTTTGTTGTTTATGTGGGATACTCTGTGTTTATTTAAATCATCTTATAGGATCGTCATTGACTCTGATCTACACTCTCATATTGAGACGATCTAATACAAAGTATTTTGTCAGAAAGAAATATTGTGTTGACAAGAAAATCTTCGCTTAAGAATAATGAGATGTTCCTGAGTTTTTAATTTCACATTATATTTTCACAACCAAAAGAACTATACGGAGTAATTATTATTTTAGTTGTTTTAATATAATATATATTTATAGTAATATATAATTATATATATTATATATTAATTATATATTAATATATATATTATATAATATATATATGATTATATATATTATATATATTATATATATATAATATTAATATTAATATATATATATATATTGTTTGAGAAAGGGAAAACCAACTAAGAGAATGATCTGAGCCAAGGAGCTAAAGAATTGACATTGAAGAGATTAGATGGTTAACATATCTCAGAACGACTAAACCTCTCATACGCAAGATAAGAGTGAAAAGACAGTCGGTATATTAAAGGAAGAAATTATAAAATTACCGTATAAAGTATCAACGGGACCTAGTATCTTTCGGGACGAGCCTAGTGTCTTTTCTGAAGGCAAACTTGAGATCTTGTAATGACTAAACTCTGTTGATCCTTGAGAAACTTATGATTGAACTTAATAATCAAGCTTGTTCCTTGGATTGTTAGTAATAAAAATTGTACTTCAATAAAAACTATAATAGTCAAGGATTTCATCAAATAGATGTAAAGGTCTCTATATATGATATAACCATAGTAATTTTAAGCGGTAATCTGATAAGGGTCTCAAAACGAGTGAATAGATATCCGAGGAAGTCCATAAACAAGTATCTCTCACTTGTGCAATAAATAGAGTCCGAAATAGGATATTTATAAAATATTCGGCTTGAAATATACATTGAAAGATTAAGTAGCAGTTTGACTCAGGTATCTAATTTAATGGTCCTGATAGTAGCCTAGCTTTCATACTCACAAGGCTAATTTGTAAATACTTATAGTTTACGCATTTTATTATAACTTCAAAATAACTTATCACTTTTGATCTGTTTCTCGTACATTTTTTCATAGATTTTGTTTGCTAAAATAAAGCTGTTATATTGTGTATAGCGATGATAACTTTTCCCTATTAGGAACTTTAGGTTACAGATATATCCTTGAATACTCCTCACGAGTTTGGATGAGTACTTGTGCAGAAGTAGTATTAATAGATAAAATCAGTGTTCACATACTACACGACATTTCGTGAGAGAATACTTATACGTGAGATCACATTTTGTTATAATGTATCAAGGAATATTTAACAATTTAATCAGTGCTAATCACGGTTTAATGCTCCTAGTTATACTATTCTTTATTCTTCATTAGATTAATCTATTTGTTCTTTCGAAGGATCTGTAAAAGTAGTTACTAGTTTGGTTATCATAACTTTAGAAAATAGAAACTTATCACGTGATCAGAAGATTTAAGAAATCAAAACAGATGTAGTGACCAATTTCTTAATTAATTTATTGGTGTTTATAAGTATATTTAGTTACCCAGGTAGCTAGGTGCTTTATGAATAATCAAGTCGCTGTCCCGCAGGTAGTATGTTATAATCTAAATTAGTTAAGGATTTATGAATAATGATATTCTGAACAGTATTAATTTAAAGTAGGTATTGATACGTAACTCACTTATATTATTTATTAAATCCCGTAATATATATATATATATATATTGTATATATATCTATATTAGAAAAAATTCGTTACTTATTGATTTTTTTTCTACTGGCTTCTTTCACTGATTGTGCAGGATCAATTTTTCTAAAATCGTAAAACAGTCAAATCAAAAAGTTGGTAGGTACATCAGATAAATAAATAGCAGGTCATAACCATAATCTATTAAATCTGATTAATAGATATATATCTATATATATATATATATATATATTATTATTAATATTTATTAATATATATATTATATATATATATACTTTAATATATATATATTATATATTTATTAATTAATATATATATAAGTATTAACTTGTATCATAAATATTTTAACTGGTAAAGTACTTATCCTTTTTTAATGTTTATTGAAAAATTTAAATTTAATATATTATATTATATATTATTATATATTATATTAATCTATACTATTATTAATAATTTATTAATTATATCTATTTAAAAATATTACTCGTCTCTACTCTCTTCTTTACTACTACTCTTATTACTATTACTATACTCATTATAATATTACTATATTATTAATATATATATCAATTAATATATATATATATATATATATATTATATATATATATATATATATATATATTTATAATATATATCTAATATATATAGAAATATCATTGTATTATTATTTTAATATTATAATAATATTAATAAATATATATGGTTATATATAAATACTTAGTATAAAAATAACCACTAATTTATACTTTAGATATACGTAATAATTATATATATATATATGTTACAAATATTTTAATGCGCATATAAAGAGCAGGACGTGACTCTTTTGAAAGAGAAATTTAGATGAATTGCAATTGATCAACAAAGAAAGTTCCCTTAATAGAGAGATGCATTTTAACACTAATATTTCACTCCGTTTAATGGCAAGACCATTAGCTAAATATTTCAATAATATACATACCATACACAGATATTCTTATATAATAGAGATATCACACACAACAATCTAACGTAAACACTCCTGTAAAACACGTCTCGAAAATTTACTGAAATCATCACCTATTATTTACGATATGATTCTTTCACGCCTATATAATAAGTTATTATTTTCCCACTACTACTATAGTCTCTGTGTATTCTGGAGAGCTATAGAGGCGACTAATTAATGAAAGTAGGTTTCCGGTATTTTAACCAAATTTTTTTTAAGAGTCACCTGAAAGATAGCTTCGTGATCCATACTAAGGAAGACTGAGGATTATAACATTTATACACCACAACTTTGCTCCAGACCATATTAAAGCGTATTATAAAAGGGGACCATTATGTATATACTACAACCACAACCTATACACAAACTCGTGAGATTGTCTGTGTAAGACATAGTGGATAAGAGCGTGAGCTAATACATTCACTACATATTTGTGCCCAAACGACTCTGGAAGAGATCATGTATGATGAATGAACCTTCACACATACGTTGTTCTACGCCACTATGAATCTATTCCTATAACAAATTCTTGCAACACTCTTGACAATTATGAGCATTTCTTTATTTCTTTACAAACAACTTCTATTGTGTAAGCACATACAAGAGTATAGGTTGAGTTCTGAATGAACCAGGTGTGATAATACTGTGAAATTATTAAACTCAATCTTTGAAAGGCCCTACATAAATAAAAAAAAAAAAAAAGTTCAAAAAACCTCTTTAAAATTTCCACTATGAGTCGCATCTCTTTTACCACTATATGAAAACATTCCTGGCTAACGTGTGTAGTTACTTGGGAAATTGGAAGTATTGCGTCGCATTATTATATATCTGAGATACTACTCTGAGAATAGATAATAATTACATGTTTGATCATCCGTAATACGAGCAGGCGTATGTTAGTCTTGCTGGATATCAAATGGTAGGAGGCCCGTGAAAACTCATGAAGGGATCAGCTAGGCTCATTTTCATCTTCTACAAATCATTTTCCCTCAAAACCATGGTTCTGATGGCTTTTGTTCTCACGTGCATATCTGTTAACGCAAGAGAAGTGACTATTTCTTGTGACGTATATAATTTTATATTATATCTTATCAAGAGATGTATAACTCTTTCTTTGTTTGTTAATCTAATCTTTAGCATAAGTTTATTTCACTATGTTACAAGCGAATCGAAGACAGGCAATATTTATTTTGGCGACGAGGCATCATATGTGTCGATGTCTATATTCTGACTGAGAAAGAGAAAAACAGTTATCGATTGTGCGGTTTTTACTTGAATTCTCTTTTGTATTATAAATCTCATACGTAGAGACTCTTTGTGCTAATCAAAATGCATTCGTCTCTAAACTCTGATTTGTAAATCGAATACCTATTTCCGTCACTATACAACTTCGTGACAGAGTTCTGGATATAAAGATCGGGGAGCCTACAACACTACACCTTACTCTGACAAGGGTTAATCTTGCATTTGAGTCTTATTGACTTGTTAATGCATTCTAATTGTTTCTTTGGAAACCCTGTAACGAATGTAACAGTCGAGGCCCCTTCACTCTGGATGGCGGCATTCCGATCTTTGTCTCATAGGAGTGTTGGCATCGTCTTATAAGTGTGTCATTTTGTGGACGGTCTCGCATTTGAAGAGGTACAGAGGCCTGAAGATCTATTAACGTCCGGGAAGGCCAATAGGAACGAGTGCATGAGCAATTCTTGTCGTGTTTTTGAGAGAGGTCGTGCTCTTTGAATTGGCGCTGTTCGCGTTCAATTCAATCACTTCTCTGATTTGTCTCTTTTATTGAGTGTACGACCTTTTCTCAGTGCTGAAGTCGACACTCTTTTGTAAAAATTCAAGGAACCAATCCGCTAACGAGATAGAAAGATCATTATGTTCCACTGGCGATCACGATTGTGAGAGAGAAAACACATGTGTGAGTTACTATCGACGATATAGCACTGTAATTTGAGCTATAACTTCGAATAATGTTTACTCTGTGTATAATAATAATAGAAAATTATCTTTAGTTTCTTTCCTTTGATCCCATTGACAAACCATCAACACTTGCACCTGAAATTGTTATAACATCTGTGCCAATAACTTTCCAACATTGGTATTATTCACATGAACACGTTAAAAACAGTATTCCGGTGATATCCTCTCTATCTTATTCTGCTCTTTATAAAGGATTCACGAGTAACTCTTCTGGCCCTTAGGGACTATAGAAGGATAGCTAGTCAATTGGTAAGCGCATGACCACTAAAATCTAAAAGCGAGCTATTTGTAATGTCGACATTGGGGCCATAATAAGTATAGATTAGTACCATAGCGTTTTCTTACATAACTCTTTCTGTTAGAAATTATAAATGCTATACCTTATTGTGTTTTTTCCTCTTTGCGAGTTCTATTTTGTATTATATTCTCTCTTGTTTAGTGGTTGTTATACTATTTTAAGCATAACGTTTCCATTTCACTCTTGTCAGGAACAACCCTCTCTTTCGCACCACACAATTTAAACTAAATAATAAAATAGAGATATAAAAACATAACTATTTTAAAAGATATCAAGAGCACTATCTGGAGACTCTGTTCACCGAGCCTAGGCAACACCCTTGATGGGTTTATATTTGGTCCTGCTGCCGATAGACGTTCATCCCATTTATCTCTACTCAATTTTCATATATATGCTTCCCTTTCGTTTTTTCCTATCGTGAGAATGTCATCTCTGTATCTGACATGTTCCAGAGAGTGTCTTTAATTACGTGATCAGTGAATTTCACAGCAATGTGTGTTTATTCGATCATTGTATTGGCATTGCAAGTTGGTTCAAGGACAAAGCAAAATCTAATGTGAAATTCAACCCTACATTAAAACTACACATCCACTGGTCTTCAATTAATAACTCTTCTTGTCTCTCACAAAACACTTCCCAACTAATCCCCTTCGATTTACGTTTCTTATATTTGTTTTTGCTCCTAAATAACAATCATAAACTTTTTCTTTTGACTTAGACACACGAATAGTGAGAGTCGTTATGTGAGAGGACCTCCATATCAATCGGTTTAGTAAAATAGCCACACTACTAAGAGAGATAGCTTGGGAATTGCTATCAGATTGAGTGAGCTTATTTATTCTTCTGCTTACAGATAACTGATCCAAGTTATATAAAGGTCTTAATTCACCCCTAAATGGAATACTGTTCCCTTGGGGTAGATCCGGTTCCATCTTCCTTTTTGATAAGTTTGAGGCTAAGCGCTAAGAGATGATAAACTTTCCTCATACTTCTGACTCCCTTACCTTCTTTCCTGCCAACTTGACATTGGTCGACCTTATCTCTTTTCTAAAGGGATATAATGATAACGGCAGTGCAGAGAGAATTGGCCTCTCTCATTCCTCCACTAATACGGATCGCCCTCTTTAACACCGCATTAAAGCTATATTTAAGCTATCATAGGGGTGCACATTCACCACATAGATATACCACTATTAGTGTTGTAAACGTAGTTTAGACTTGCCTAGATGATTCGCTTCCGCGGGTGCTTGGTGCTTCTTCTTTACATCGCATCAATATAGATTTTTCGCATGGAACATGGCTCTGTATCTTTCTTGCGCTAGCCTTACGCTCCAGCATGTGAGTTGGAAGTCCTCTCACATTTAAAGTCACACAAGTCTTGGCCACTCTACTTTGAGGGAATTGCGTTAGGTCAGGGACTGGATTAAGGGAGTGAGTTGTTTTTTTGTATTGTATTTTTTTGCTGCTTTTTTTTGGTATTTATTTATTTTTGGCCCTCCTACTTTTGAAAGGCCTTGCCAGTGAGTGGTGGCATATTGAAGAGAGAAAATAGAGTACTTTATGTACTTTATATGATTATGAGGTATATAATATAAAGTTTTGTTAAGTATAGATATTATATAGTATATATATATATTATTACATATATATATATATATATATATATATATAATACACAACAATTATTTTTAACTATTATATATAATATTATATATAATTAATATTTACATTATTTTATATAATATATATTAATATTATATATATTATATTAATATATTATATTATATATATAATATATAGATATTAATAATATATATAATTATTTATTATATATATAATATAATTAATATATATATATTATTATTATATATATATTATTATAATAATATATATATATATATAATATAATAGTAATATTATTATTATTATATACTATCAATATATTAAAACTTTTTTTTAAAATCTATTTTATATAAAAACACTCACATATATATAATATATTTAAACTTACTTGAATATGATCTGATATACATTCCTAATTATAATATCGTAGTGACTTCACAACTATGCTACTTATATTCCTACCTATATATAGTATCATAATTAATATATATGCTAATTAATATATAATATAATCATAGAGATCATACACAATTCTAAAATAAATATTAGGTAATTGTATAGCAGAACATCACTACTTTTACCTATATAATAGTATAATATATTATTTATTAATAATATTATAAATATATATATAATATATATATTTACGTCTGGCATATAAAAAGATATAATTATTTCTGTGTATATATAAAATAAAGATAATATATCCAACAACAGAATATTAATATTATATATATTAATATATTATATATAATATATATTATATATATTTTATATATTTATAATATATATATTATAATAATATAATTTATTTTGTAAATATGAATTATTTTGTCTATCCACAAATATTTTAATATTTGAAAACATTCAACCTTAAAATATATTTTTTTTTTAAAATTATTTATATTATATGTCACTCGTAAGACAACAAATTATGTTATATAATAAATTATAATATATATATATATATAGTATATATTAAAACTCTCAGATATAGCAATATACTAGTTATGTATTATTATTAGTTGAAAGTTATTTATAAATGAGCTATTGAATATAAGATTGAGAGAAGTGCTTGAACATCTATATATATATATGTCATTTCATTTTAATATATTACTATGTCAAATTTAAGATATTTAAAGGAAATTAAAAAGTTCTTTTAATTTTTCAATTATTTTTTGTATTAAATTTTACATTTAATAACTCTTTAATAATAATTTATTATTCCAAATTAATTTAATTTAAAATTAACTTATTATTATTATTTATTATCTATTATTATTGAATCGTATTAATTATGAAGAACTAGTCGAATTAATATCGAATACTTACAAAATAATTTATGTGTTATGTATTATTATTTTGATTATTATTATTATTATTAATTACATTATTATTATTATTATTCATTTATTTATTAATCTATGTTATTATTACTTCATTATTATTAATATTGGTTGAGTGAATCGACGATAAGTTTTCAATGAGAAAGAGGAAGTCCTACTAAGTTAAAGAGACGACCTGCGTTTTAAGAAATATTCAGCCTTATATTTAAAATAATTAGAACTTTCAGATGTGGAAAGATACCAGACATGGAAGACAACGGGAATCGCCAATCACTTTGGATTGTAAAATATCAACTCACCCCCTGAGTTTAGCACTGCCTTCTATTTATACTTAGCAATTTTCAAACCGTTATATATTCTAAAAATAAAAATTTCCAATATATAATATAAATAAATAAACAAAAAATGTATACCCTATATATGCAGGAGAAGTGATACTAAATTGTTTTATTATCTATAGCTATAATGTATTGTCAGAGCTATATAGGCACGCTGTTAGTCTACTGATTGACGAGAGGGTGAAAGTTATGACTTCTGCCAAACAGAGAAACGCTATCCCTGGCTCGTCGTCACTATTGGGGAAAATAGTTAACTGTTTTTTCAACCATCTTTTTACCCTCTGGTCGCCCTTTTCCTCACAGCTGTAGGGCCTTATAAACAAATGACTCCCCTTTTATAATAAAATTATTTCTTATGTCAATGGAATAGTGAAAAAAAACTATGTAATAACTACATAATATCCAAAAATGAACCCGCAAAAATATTTTTTTTTTTAACATATCCAACAACAAAACATGCATATCGAAATGGCCTAATAGTAGCTATAATATAATTATTCTCGAACAATTATCCAAGTCGTACTTGGACGCTATAGGAACCACCCTTGGGCATTTTTATGTAATGATTTATTACGAGAGGGAATGATCGTAAGAGATCAGTCCTATTTTGATGCTTGACATTTATATGATCTTAGCACAATTCATTTATCATTCTCCAATTCATTCACTATTTCAAGAATTATATATTTTTTCTATATTGATTTTTTTCATATGATTTTGTTTATCCTTCGCTATACATACATTAGACTTTTCGAATATATAATGACCCATACTATCTCTAGTTTATATTCTCTTCGTTCGTAGTTTTCTTTTCAAGTATCGTAGTAAATACATAATAAAAAACGTGGTATCTCAACAGAAATTACAAAAAATACCACACATCAGACCAGACACACACAATCCACACAAATCACTTATTCAGTCTATAGAAAACCTTCTTAACACCCGACATATATACACACTGGTATTCTCCTCACCCAAAAAATATAAAAATAGCCACCCACTATCTTAGAGCTCTTAGAATTTGTTCCACTAACAATTTAAATTCCGAAACAAAATTTCTATTTTCAACCTTTACAAAATTAAAATACCCTCCTCATATAATCAATAAAGCCTACCAAAAGGTAAAATACAATTTGTACTACAAGTTACAAGAACACTCCATGAAAAATTAATTGTGTGCGAAAATATACACATTATTTAAAAAGGAAAGAAGTGAAAAAAAGAGTGGACGCTAACTATTCTTTCTTTGCGAACTCTTTTCATTTTGCGCATAAAAGTTTTACAACAATTTCCAAAATTCTTCTCGAGAGAAATGGTGAAATGAATTTACATTTCCAATATTTCCTATACTGTCCCAAGATTTTCAGGAAATAACTATAGATGTGAGCTCAAAAAATTTAATATAACACCCATGTTGAAACCAGTCTTTATAATCTTTCCAAGATCCCTCTCATTTAATCTTATTTCACCACACCAAATACCTCTCTCTTTCCTATATAAACATTCCCTAAAATCCACTTATACTACTCACCATTATATAACATATTATTATATTATCAAAATACAAAATAACATTGTCGTATATACTATCAATAATTCTCTTACTCACCATGTTAAATACACATTACTTAGTCTCATTTATAATTATCTATTACTATATATCATATATATTTATATTTATATACTAATTATTATATATATATTCATATATTATCATATATATATCATTCTACTACTAATATAATATTCTCTAATCTATATATATATATCCTCATTTATTATAACTTAATATTAATATCATATATATATTTAATATATATATAAGTATATTTATAATATATATATATTATATTATACTATATATTATATATTCTTATATATTATATATAACTATAATATATTAAATAATATTCAGTGCGCAAAACCTATATAATGACCATACCTAACGAAGCAATATTCTTAAACATAACTTGGACCTACTTCTCACCAAAGATAATACCTAAAACTCTCAGTAACTCTCTCTCACTACTACTATAAGAACTCAACACAAATAATAGAATATATACCCAAAACTCCTACTCTATCCTACTCATTTATATTTTCTAATATATTTACATAATTATACTTATAACTATAATTATATAATATAGTATACTATCATAATATTTACGATTATATAAATATATATTATTATATGATATATAGTATATATATTATAGTTATATATATATTGTATATATCACAAAGTAAAAATAAGAATATATATAATTTATATATATAATATAAAATCATAAAAATCTGTTTTACATTTATAAACACCATATTAAATAACTTGTTTAAATAAAATCACTTTTTTGCTTTAACGAAAGCCCGTTTTTTGTAGTAATAAAGTTATTCAATTATCAAAATGACAGTTATATAATACTACTTTAACACTATTGATTTTGAATCGTTCCTCCTATATCTATCCTACTCATCGTTACATAAATACCTTAATGCATTATGGTAATTTGGTTCCGCTCGGGATTCTCACCAGAATCTTTAAGTGATATTTTGAGAATAAGGTGCGCCGGCATGTTTATCAACTAAGCCTCTCAGTAGGGAGTGAGGAAGGAAATATTCCAACAAATGGTTAACCTGCTGGATTGTCGATATGACCTTGTCGCCTTGCTAACTTCTCATGGAATGGAAGATCATGTGGTGAATGGTTCTTTAGAGTGAAACAAGAGAGTAATCATCGTATGCAATATCACATCCGTAGGAGGTTAACTGTGATCTCCCTATTTATAATGGAGGGTATACTTATTCTCATACTAGACCTTTCTAGAGTATTAAAAAAACCTTAAAGTCCACCAAGAGCATTTGTTTATTGCTAGAGTAATTAAACATAAAATAATCATAAAGATTTCTTATAAATGAATATTTCATAAAATGAGTTAATAAAGTTTAATCTTTTTTATTTTTATCTTATATTTCTTTAAACTTTTTTTGTGTATACACCGCCTAGGTATCACCAGTTACTCCATAAAATTTATTCTGTGCTATCTAAAACACTACTGAATGTCAAATACAAATGGAGTATATTTTGAATCAAATCTTCTTATGTAGGCGAGTTTTATATATGTAGCTATGGTTCATGATTAAGTCATATAGTATAGCAAATATATATATATATTATTAATCATAAATATACATTTTGTAGTATTATTTTATATATATGTTTAGCCTGGCTTAAATCTAAAGCACATTGGTGATGTAACTTCTGGTAGGGTTTCTATTTTATTACACATAAATCCATAACTGTAGCATTTTCTATATATATAATATATATATATATTATATATATATATTATAATTCAAAATAAAAAAATATGTTACTGGGGAGAGAAACTAAATACGTCTATACACTATGTATATAAATTGCATATTTATCATAATATAGTTAATGTCACCGATACTATATCTAATATACGAACAACCTAAAGAAATGTAGTCAAATCCTGATATTGGTTTTCCCATCTCAAAAAAGGTATTTTGGGGACAGACATTTTTGATATAATAATATAAGGTTACTGTCTATAACTTATGCCCTACGTAGATAAACTATTTCACGGAGAATCTCTGTGCTCGTGTCGTATTTGCCCACCTGATAGAGTATTCATTCCTGCAACACAAATGTGTCACGATCCGAGGGACACATCGGTTTGCCCACGTGAGTATAAATAAATAAACAGCTTTTCAAAATGTTTATATTTCATTATTACAAAACTAGTGTTCATTGACCGCTGCACCTTACCAAACTTGTTGGTTGTGCACTGTACAGCTGAAATTATATGCAACGCCGTACCTGTGTGTAGATGAGCCATTTTTATCAAACAACCTTATTTTTAAAACTTATTTTATTTATTTATTTTTCAATGTGTTCTTAAGTAATTGTTTGTTGACTCAAATAGCAATTAATTTGCTTTAATTTTAGTCAGTAATTCTAACTCATAATTCAAAAGATTAGTTGAATCGGTCATTTTAAAAACCACTAAAAAAGTCAGGTTTCTACAGAGTGTTTTATTTTTATCCATTTTCAAACTATTGAGGGTAGTCTCCTGTGAAGAATAGGAAACACAACAGCCACATTATGCCTAGGTAACACATCAGACTTACATTCACAATGATTTGCTGAAACCACTTAAATCAAGCAAAAATAGCACTTTGGAAAAATTTATTCATTTATGTAGGTTTAAAATGACCTATTAAATTTTATTTAAATTATTGGTATTTTAAATAAGGTTAGGTAAGTCCTTCCTTAATTATTGGCATTTTAATTAAGGTAAGATATGATTTTATATCTTATATTCTAGCCGGTAGAGAGTTGTTTTACTCTGCTTTTGGAACTGCTGTGTGCATGTGTCCGGACGGTACCATAGAAGGAGATGATGATTTAGACGACGACGTTTGTGAACCAGTATTAGGAAAAAGTCTACAGTGCACACCTGGACAGGTATTTTGATCCATATATTTTTACATGAAAGCTTAAAATGCTTGCATTTTTCCTGTTATGAATTATATAATATTAATGCTAAGGAATGTTAAAAATAGTTATTACCAAAATCAAAATGTATGAATGAAGAAATGCAAATAATGAGCAAATAATTGACAAGTGACTTATAATGCATGACATAAGCATGACAAGATCTTAAATTGATGTTGTAAGACATAAAATATTAAGCTATCAAAGAAACCCAATCAGTATATTACAAGCATGACTATAGGTATCAATAAGAACTTCTTAAATAAGATATTCAAATCAAAAGCTATCAATGAAATGAAATCAATATATTACGAGCATGATTAAAGAATCAGTAAGAGCTTCTTAAATAAGATATACAAATCAAAAGCTATCAATGAAATGCAATCCATATATTACAAGCATGATTAAGAATCAATAAGAGCTTCTATTATCAGATATAAACCTCAAAAGCTGACAAAAAAAAAGCAATCAATACATTTAAAAGCATGACTAAGCATCAATAAAAGCTTTCTTTTTTATCTAAATTTACATTCGCTTTGCAATTTGAAATAGAAAGCCAAAATTATTACAGCAGAAATTGACATAAATGCACGCTTCATTATGTCATTCATTTGCCTTGTATTAAAACAAGGCTTTTACGAAGTCTTAGGCATGATTTAAGATAAATAGATGAACTAGTTTTAAATGTTGTTTGACATTGACTGAAAAACGTAGTTTAATGCATATTATTTGGCATATAGCTTATATATATATATAGTAATATATCATATATATAAGTAGTATATATATATTTTTATTATATATATATAATTTATTACAGGATACCGAGGAGAACTTGAGCCATTATATGCCTAATATAAGGAGCATAACTTAGAATTATTATATTTATATTATATATTTGAAGTATTAGAACATTATTTTCATAAAATTCCTAATAGGAGTTATATATAACTATCTATATAATATATATATTATAATATATTAATAGAAAAGAACTGAAAAATAAAGAAAAAAGATTAATGAAATAAATAATCACTGTTGGAAGTATGTTTAATATGATCAATAATTTCGTGCGAGCTCAAAATAAAAAAAAAATTATTTGTAGATACTCTATACTCGTGATGTAATCTAAATCTCATATACGACTCTATATGTAGAATTGAAAAACTTTATTAGTCTCTCATTATTAGATGATATTTTATATATTCTTTCCAAAATCATATAGAGGGAGCAGAGTAAGTAGTATACTTAATAATATCAATAAAGTAAATCCAAATTATTTAAAAATAAATCATTAATCAGCAAACCATTGTAAATATCCGTATCTCATCGGTAGTATGGTTAAATTTAATGACTTATAGTAATAGTATTATTCATTAGTAATCATTGCCTAAGAAAGTATTCTTTCTATATATTATCTTAATATATATATATTTCCCTATATATTATAGTATAATCAGTGGTCCCCAAAAAATACTGATTTACTATCAAAAATATTATTATATTATAACATTGATAATCAAACTGATGTATGGCTTAAATCCTCCTAAAACTTCTTCATCATCGTATTAGTATAGTCTATCCCTTCTATCCACCATAGGTATATCTATATTCATATCTTAATCAACTAAAAAAACATTTTATTTCACAAATGTACAAAGTACTAAAATAATCATAAAGGAGAATATCCATCAATAGTATCATCAGATTAATCGGGCACCCTAAACTATGTATGGAAATCAGTACTATATATCAACATCATCAGGGTCATTATTTCCTATCCTTCCTGGTACATAGTCTCTCTAGCAATATCGAATATTTTCTATTTGAGAATTGCATTAATAATTATTATATATAATATATTTATATATACTATATATATATATATATAATTAATAATAATTTATTAAGACTGTATATAAATACTATAGACTGTATATTAATGATAGCTGATAATATATATATATATATTAAGTATTTTATATATTATGATTATTTTGTGAAACTACTGATTGTTCTTGTCAAATTGTTTCAACATGCTAGTTGCGCCACTATCTTAATGTATTCCCCACTTTCTTAAATAGTTTATCTCATATATACATATGTATTCATAGATGTATCTATTCTAATCATCAAGGTATTTTTGGGAACATCTATATTATAATAAGTATATACTATCTATATATATATATTATTATTATACATATATACATACTATATATACTATATATATCTACTTTTAAGATTTGCTTATATATATCACTATAATCTAATATATTATAATATATAATATATCATATACTCATATACCATAATTTGTATACTACACAAATAAATAAATAAGTACAGATATAAAACAATTCTGCGTTAGTTTATAGAGAGTATATATTGCCTACGTTTTTGGAAAAATCCATAAGGAATCTGATAATTAATCTCTACAGATCCGTCGATATAAACGGGTACTGAAGTTATCTAGAAGATCAGATATTATATATAAACATCTCTAAAATTCATTAGACTCTACTCCTAATGTTTCTAACACTCTCAACACTTAACCGGTATAGACTACTTACTCGTTCCAGCCAATAGCCCTGAGCATCAACTAGCTCTTTAAATGTTTGTTTGACAACAAGCCGCCCTTTTTTCTATTCAATCACCATCAGACCTATACATTCTCATGGCATTAATTGAGAGGAATTACATCCACAGTGAGGTAACAGTACCCGACTCTATCTCCATCTCTTCTTTAATTCTCTTGAATAACAGTTGTTCGTTAACCAACTACACGGCCCCGATGCTGTTATTGGTTTTGGTGTATTAACTTGCACGTGGAAACAAAACCATCGGATTTAGAGTGATATTACACATTTTTTTTTTCAGGCAGACTATTAACGTGTTCATAAAAGCGTCTTGTTAATAAATTGGCTGAAGTGCAATTTTAACTGTTGACTTTACTATTTAGATAAATTTTTAATATAAATTACTCACATTTACATCGTTTAGAATCTCTTAATTATAATATATAAGAATAATTATCAATATACTATAATTGTAATTATATTATTATATTATTATTATTATAATTATAATTATTATTATTATTATTATTATTATTATTATTATTATTTATTATTATATTATTATTATTATTATTATTATTATATTGATTATTATTATTATTATTATTATTATTATTATCATTATTATTTTCATTATTTATTATATTATTATTATTATTATTATTTTTATTTTATATTATTATTATTATTATTATTAATATTGATTATTATTATTATTTTGTTATTATTATTATTTACTCATATTTCTTATTATTGTTATTATGACCAATATTATTTGTCTATTATATATTATTATTATTATTATATTATTATTCATTTCCTTTTTAATATTTAGTATTATTTGATTTACTAGATATCTATATCTTATATAGTAATAAAAAATTATATTTGACGCGATTTGAACACGTCCGCATTATATACCTATGACTATCAAGAAGAAATTCACAAATTATTATCATATATATATATATATTATATTTATATATATATAATTATATATATAATATATATATATAGTATAATACTTCATTCAGTGAAGTGAGAATATAACTAGGAGAATCGAAGGAGATCAGTATATATGGTAAAAACTAATTAAGGACTATCATATCACACAAAAATTTTAGTCATTTTTTTAAACTAAAGTGACTACTGACATACACCTAATTTAATTCTAATCTCTTTCAAAGATAAAATTATATTTCCCATCTCAAATCTTCATCTATATAAATAGTTATCTACATCATCTATGTCTCTTGAGTCAATAAAATATTTACGTCGCTCTAATTAAATACATTTCCTACATATCAGGATCCCATTTTCAACTAAACAATGTCATCTCTCGTCTCAATCAGTAGTTTATCCAATAATGTCTATCGTGTGCTCTCTCTTGTTCTATGTAATGTCTACAATCATTCGTTCTCTACTAGCCGATCATATACCTCTCTCTCCTTGTTTACTCTTCATATATACTGATTTCAAACATTCATACGCATTAATCTCTACTCTGAAAACCTCTCTATCATTTATCTCGTCTCATCAATAAACCTTCCTCGAATTATAGATCTCTCTTCTACAGTGCAAATTCTCTCTCTTATCTTTTTCCTACCTCATCCCTACGTACTCCTATCTCTCATCCTCGTACTCGTCTCTCTATCTCTTCTCTACTCTCTCTTTCTCTAAACTCCTCATTCTCTCTCTCTTTTCTCTCCTTTCCCTGTTGTTCTCTTTTCTTTCATTAGGATAAACAATGTATATTCGTAATATACGTGTGTACACAACAAGTATTATGATAACTATCACTTCTTCTTCTTACTTTGAGTTAGTGGTCTTGGCGAAGTTTAGAGTGATCATCTTTCTTCTTATTCTTCTCTCTCATTTTTGAACCCTTCTCCATTCTTATTCATTTTTTTTATTCCTTATTAGTCCTTAAACTTTCTTTCCTTATCTCCTCTCTTCCCCTCTCTCTTACTCTCTCTTTTGGTGGTTTGTTGAGTTTGAATCCGGAAGGAGAGGAAAAAGAACCCTTGGATTTCTTTGGGGAATTGAGAAAAAATTAAACAATTGATCAATCCCATTGGTATCGACAAAAGAAATAAAGAATAAAGGATAGATGTTGGAATACAAGTGGACGAGAACTGGAAACAACGGTAAAGTGTTATTGATAGAAGATGATAGATGATGAAGAGCTCTTTCAATCGAATTGATACGTTATATTATACCTTAAATATAGAATCTTGGATAGGGAAGAAATTGGTTGGGAATAAATTAAAGATATAATTGAAAGGAAGTTGTATCAAAGGAAAATTGATTGCAGTAGCAACCGGAAAAAATTATATAATTACTAAAGCAATAAAGTGTATAAATTAATTTTGTGTATTTTTGTCTTATTTCAGACTATGAAGCGGAGACGGGAAGAACGCACACGCAGGATAGAGAACTACACAGAGAGTCCTCGTAGTAGGGGACAGTAGAGTAAAATGCTTAGCTGATGATCTGGAATGGAACCTTTATAAATATATAAGATTTTACTTTGTAAAAGGATTAAAAATAATGGAGATGCTCAAACTAACCAACACAATTTTGGAAAGGAAACTAAAAAAAGAGGAGGAACTTATTCAATTCGTGATTCTGGTTGGGTTACAGTGGGACTTGACCCGATTAGGAACATTTCGGAACACAAAAAGTAAAATAATGATCCCTAACTTAGATTTGGAAACAAAAATTGGTTGTAACTATTGGAAGACAGATCAAGAGGTGGGAAATTAATTATCCTTTTTGTAAAGTTATATTTACCGTCCGATTTGTACCGAATTTTGACCGA
Organism: Trachelipus rathkii; assembly: GCA_015478945.1. NCBI lineage: Eukaryota > Metazoa > Arthropoda > Malacostraca > Isopoda > Trachelipodidae > Trachelipus > Trachelipus rathkii. The sequence continues at coordinate 21,061 of JABUQX010029644.1, forward strand.
TACTATCGGAAACGACTGAGAACGACATTGACCAGAACTCAAATAGAGGCTCAGTATACAAACCGAGAAAACCGACGCTATTTACAAGAATTTGTGGGGTTGGTAAAAGACTTTTATGATCACTGGGCTGAAAATAAAATGTATCAAATAGTCGCGCACGGCATGAAAAGATTGAATCAAGGTCGGCAGGACTGAAAGCCTATCGTTGTATAAGATCCCCCCCTTTCTCACTTTTTGTTTAAAGTTTTTTTAATTAAATTTGTTTTAATATGTTTTAAAATAAAAAATGATATTGTTGTTAAAGTTGATAGGAAATATTCAAGAGGTTAAATTGATGTTACATTTCTTACTGCGTATTAGCAGGTGAAAGTGAATATATATAATATATTAGTATATATATATGAGTGAATACTTATATATATGTATATAATATATATTATATATCATATATATATATATATATTATATATTATATATATATATTAGGTATATCATCCCTTCGCCTTACTTTCCCCATACATGGGTTTATGTGCTCAAAAATGCACCGGGAATCCCGAGTCATGAATGAGCAGTTATAGGGCATTAAATATAGCAGTAACATTATTAATAAATCAGCTATATATATATTATTATTTATATATATATATATATATATATATATATAAATATATATATATATATATATATTAATATTATATTATATTATATATAATTATATTATATATGCCTAATTTGCTAAAATCAACTATTTTATGAACTTTAAAACCTTATAAATTAATGTTATAGAATTCTCTATATTTTATATTTGCTAAAGAAGTAATTAGTTAATTACCTTTTTTTTATTTAATACTGAAAACTAATATAAAAGAAATTTAAAAAATCTACAGAAAATTTTTGTCCATTTTATTTTTTTTTTTTTTTGTTTAAAAAAAATTTCCTTCTTTAATTTACTAAAAAGTAAAAGCTTGAAGCAAAATTATCATATTATTTGTAGTTAAATCAATGCAATGACCTCTTAAATTGTAGTGTAAAAACATTAACATTTCTAACGTTTCTGCGTGCATCCGAATTCTTTTAGGAAAATAAATTAAATCCCCCAATTCGAAGTCTTTCACTTTCCACGGAAGAGGGGGCGAAATTAAATATTTTCTAGCAAGGACCCCAAATGCTGAAAGGTGTACCTTTATTCGATGACAAAACTGAAAGTTAAAACAATTATCTTCAGTTTCACTTTTCGTCCGATTTTGTTGATAAATGAGAAGAATCTGATGATTGGTTTAAAAGTAGTGGAAACTGTTTTCCGTTCCTTTATACAACTATATCTCGCACATCCATTGCTTAAGAATATCTTCCACTTTTTTTTATTATCTAATAATTTATTACAAGGAATGTAGTTTTTAAGCGTGGATCACGATAGGTAGCAAGCACAAGAATCTATCATTAAAGTAAAATGCTGAATCTATTTTTTTACGGAATTTTTCCTATGCTGATCACCGTCAAACCAAGATATAGATGTTTCTTCAAAAGATACGGTACAATTTTTGTCGATTCCGATTCTCTCTAATTCCTGAAAAAACAACGCTCGATTCCTCCGAATTCCGATTGTCGTCCATCACTACTAATTAGAATATAATATTCAACATTCCCAATATTCAAAAGGGAAAATCAACATTTTCCTCAAGATAAGAGATTGGGAGTTCCCTTTAAAATGTTTTAATTTTTCTAAGGAAATTTTTATCACGAATGTTTGCAGACCTCGTCCAGTTTTCACAGTTTAGTAAAATCTCTTTCACAGTAATTTGGTTTAATTTACTGTACACAGACATCTAGTCCTCGGTTCGTTACGTATACTTCTATATTGGTGAAGGTCATCCCTTTTGGATTATTTCGATGCCATATTTTACTAGAACGTATTCTAAAGTCTTGCAAATGCTTAAGAACATTTTTAATTGGTTATTTTCCATTTAATTCTGACATATATTATTTTAAATAATCCATTGTGACCTTTCTAGAAGATTAATCTTCGCTATTATGCTTGATTAATTTATAAAAATTGCCCAAATACTTATAGCTTTATATTAGGTGGGGGTGGGCAGTGCCACTTCACTTTTAGTACAGTCATCGCTGCTACATTTTCCGAAAAGCAGCGAAAGTGGCAGAGCCGCTACTTTTTAAATGAAGAATGAAAAACTTTTTCAACTTTTAATTATTTTATTTTCTCATTTATATTTTCGAAGTACAATTAGTAATAAAAGACTCAAATATATGGATTTTAATTGCAATATTAATTTATTATATTGTATTATTCTATTTCATATATAGGTTTCTGTAAAATAAAAATTATATATACAAAATTTTACAAATATTTTATATATGTATTTCACTAAATAGATTAAGCCATTTTTTAAATATGTTAGGTTACCTCTTGTCTACTGCACTCGACCCTAGATTCAAACTTACTTATTGGCTAGATTTACAATCTGAAGAGTTGCTTAGTGAGGAAGAAAAATAGAGAAACCCACCAATTATTTTAATATATTTGAGAAACATATGACCGAAAAGAGTAAGGAAGGCAGTTGTGGTACTGGCAGCTAGGAAGATAAAAAAGAAACTATAGATTACTTTCAAGCTCTTACGATAATATGGGAAAAAAAGACGGGAATGATAGTAAGAAACTATTTGGATAAAAGGTCTCAATTTTTGAAAATGATGATCCCAATTGTTTCTCTTCTCTTTCCTTTACGGGTAAAGACGTACTTCAAGTTTTTCAAGTTTTAGGCAATATTTAAAAAATCCTATAGCCGGAACAATAACGAAATTGTACTTTAGCACTCATTAAATAAAAATAAAATACAATTTTCAACTTCCTTACATGGTGTCTTTGTCGAATGGCTCAATGTCGAAATTTTTGTTGTTTTTCTATCCAATGAGAGTTTCAGACGAGTTTCAGAGAGAAGCAACTGAAGAACCGTGCAATATTTCAACTAAATATTTTACTGAGCTATAAAACCTTATCTACTTTTGCATCATATTTAAACAAAATCGTATATGGTAGAGCACCCACCACTGGTCCACTTTCATATATATATATATATATATATATATATATATATAAATATATATTATTAAGATAATATGAATATATTATAATATATATTATATATTTATATATTACTATATATATATATATATATTTTAAACCAGCTAGTTTAATGGTACGAAAGCAAAATTTAATAATGATATAAAAACATTACACCATTTTCTAAATCTTTAACGTTACGACGAACAGAAAATTGCATTTCTGACTTCTACAGCTCGTGTGACCCGGAAATAAAATCTGCTTTTGATGAAGGCGAAAACTTAATAGCACAACGCCTTACATTTTATTTGAAATTTAGAGTAATACAAGTCTTTTCCAATCTATATATATATATAGGTAGTATAGGGTGGGTGAGTATATACTATATATTATATATATATTATATATATATATATATAAGTATATATTATCTATATATATATATATATATAATATATCTATATATAATATAATATATATATATAGTATTATCTATATTGGTGAGTGGACGAAGATTGGTACTCGGTAGTTTAAAATAATTTCAGACAAGCGAAATCGAAAATGCGAAAAATGAGCTGGAATTTAGTTTTTGTGACTTAGCAACGGAACCCGGTTATAAAATTTTAATAGTAACAGTTATCAATGTTTTTTTATTTTTTTTTATTTTTTTTTTTTTTATATCCTTTCTTTAGCGCATTTTTCAAAATATATATATATATATATATATATAAATATATATATTATATACATATAAGTTATATTTGGGAAAATGTTAATTATGCTTCTTGAATTTATAACTATAATTACGTGTTCGTAAATATATGTTAGTATATAATATATATATATAAATATATATATATGAGCAGATAAAAGTCAAATAAAAATTAACTAAAAAAAATAATTTTCAGTTGGGAGCAAAGCTTTTGTATCTCATTGAATGGTTATTATCTAGACACGGTTTTTTTTTGTTTGTTTTTTTTTTTGGGGGGGGGAAAGGGTTTCGGCTTTTTTTTTGTTAATATTGATAAAGGAAAAAATTTAATAAACGTAGTAATTCCGAATATTGATATCATTCTTAATACCGAATCTTTAGATTTGGATAAGCTTTCTTAAAAAAAAAAAAAAAAAAAAAAAAAAAAAAAAATTAACTAAATAATACCAAGCTGATGCCTGCAACATTAAAACAATTATTGATACAGTACAATTTTACGAGGTAGACCTATTCCAAGGTTTATTAGTAAAAAAAAAATGGCTCTAAATTATTAAAATATAACAGTAAAATAATATACTATTTATTAAAAAAAAAACTAAAAAAAACCCTGAAAAAACGGTGTCCAAAGAAAAGTTGTCCAAAAAAAACGCTTTTTTTTATAACTATGATTCCCTTATATAGTGATGTATTTCTATTTTCATGGAGTCTCGTAGCCCTATCTGCAGTGGGTGCCAATCAATAGCCTTTTCCCATAACTTCTTTCACTTGTTTTTCCTATATAATATATATATATATATATATATATATATATATATATATATATATATATATATATATATATATATATATAATATATATATATATATATATATATATTATATGCCAGCACCCGAAAACAACATGCATTAACTAAAAAACCTACTACAGAGAAAAAAAATAACATTTTTGATTTCACCAAGCAATTTCATCGATGAGACTTAAAGTGCCAATATTTTTATTCTAATATTTAAATAAATAACACCTTAAAATATTAGTAAATCGATCTTCGGTCTGTGCAGCGTACGCTCTCATAAACCTTCCATTTCTGCAGTAGTACGGAAGAGAGCAAGAGTTACCAATATTTTTTTAATTATTATGCTTGGAGAAAATGTTTAATTTTTTTAGGGGGTTCGAGCAGACGGTGGGACAGAGGGGGGACGAAGTCCCCCGTCGTCCCCTGGTAGGCCGAGAAAACCCCGACTTCTGTCCATCTTTGTGGTTTAACCTTTAGGGTATCTTTTAGTTAAATAAAAATCGACATTTAGCAAGCTTTAATCGATCTTCGGAACGCAAGAGCTTCTTCGTTCTTCTCAAAAACTATCATCCATCATTCATTTTGTCAATAAACAGTTTTTAAATTTTTCAAAAGCGTTACTTTTTTTTTTTTAAATTATCATATCGGATAAAAGTTTTACCTTATTTAATAAAATGTTTATTTTTTTCCTGTAGCTGTTATAGTTTTTTTAGTTTCATGTTGCATGCCTTTTCGGGATGCTGACCATATATGGTATATTAATTATATATAATATATATATCTATGTATATATATATATATATATATTATATATATATAGTATATCGTATATATATATATATATATGATAATTATATATACTATAATTAACACCACCGCTCACGGGCCTAAATAGGTTTTAAGGTATATTTGTTTCATTTTTTTTTCTACATCTATATAATTTTTTTTTTTTTTTTTTTTTTTTTTTTTTTTAAATTTCTTGCCCAAAGTTAATTCTCATGAATATAATATTTTACTACATAAGTGAAGTGGGTTTTTTCACAAAGATATATCCTATAACAAAAAAGAATGTATGAAAGATTACAGACATGGCTGTGAAAGATTACAGACATGGCTGTAAAACCTGTTGACGCCTTCTATATTAAATTATATAACTCAAAAAGGAAAGATATACACATACACTCTCTATTCCAACCCAACACCATCCTCATAACCTGCTTCAAGCGTGATATGTATCACGTCATAATTGTTTCAAAAATTAAATGATCGCAACTGATTGCCAAAGATAGTATCTAATTCTCCAAGAAAACAAAATTTCAATCAAACAAAACAGAGGTTTTGGGCTTGACCTTACTCTTCTCGTTTCAATGCGGCCGGGATCAACAAATGTGGATGAGGACAGCGTGATGAAGAAAGGTCGCGTGACCTGAAGTATTGGGCGGTAACGTATGTGGGCGAGCTGTGCTCTAGCCCTGAAGAGTACGCTGTCAGGTGCGTTTGACCAGAAACTTATTTTATTTTCTTATCCTCACGTCAATTTTGAAATTAGTGTGGTTCTTTGAACTGTTCTTGGAGGAAAAAAAATATCTTTTGTGAAAGGGTAAAATTTCTTATAGATCAAATAGTTGCTATTCCTTTAAGTCTTAATTAAATTTTTAGTTCATTTTTGTTCAAATATTTGAGATTTTTTTGATTTTAAATCCCTTTAGACTAAATATTTCCTTATGAAATAATATAACCGTACAATGATCAGTTGTGATATTAAAACTATATTGCATTTAAATTCTATATCTTTCGGAATAACGAGGGTATTCATGCCTAAAGGTTTTTGATATTAAAGTATTCTTACCTAGAGACATGTTTGTTACCCTCTTATATAAGCCTATTTTTATTAGAATAAGGGTTTGTTTTGTTGATGGGTGAAGGCTTCGGGTAGTGCTTAGATTTACAGGTAATATTGTGAAAGCTTACGTTTGAATTTGTTGCAGCTGCTAATTGGAGATCCTTATTTTGCGCAGACATTTTAATCGTATCCAATTTGCAACTTCCGGGTACCATTCGAGATATTCATGGACTTAGATTTTGAGATTAACGTTTATGGGTACTGTGCTGAAAGTCACTGATTTTGATCCAACGCCAACGATAATGAAACTTTAATTTTTAATTATTAGTAACGGGAATATATATATATTATATATATATTATATATTATATTATATATATATTATATAATATATAATATATATATATATAATATATATATATATAATATATATATATATATAATATATATATATATATATACTACTCGTCAAATTAAAGCACCACTGGCTCAAATGACGTTAACAGTTATATAGAATGGATCAGACAGCTGTGTAACTTTATTATGTAAATAACATAGCATTAAGGATACATATATATTTCATAATTTCCGTCTAAAGGGTGGAGTATGTGCCTATGTTAGGTTAGGCGGGAGTAACTATGACTCTCCAAAGTGCTGCCTGTTGAAGTGTGTATCTGCGGTAAAGGCGCTAGCAAGCCTTAGTGCGTTGCATAACCCTAATCCCCAGTTCTCACTCTTCAGGTCGTGCTTGGCGAGTTATAGCTATTCGACTGAGACCTCCAAGTGGTACCGCCGGGACCTGTCGTTGCTTGTGGGGCTGTCCCGTGGGATCCGCGTTGTCCATAGAACAGGACTCGAGGTTTCCCGCGGACCGGTTCACCAAGTCTCGGCTGAGCTAACTCTTGTCACCCTTTCCTTGGCTGGCCTCAGTGTGAGAATCTTCCCACAGATTTCATCTGCCCCTGAGGAAAGTTTATTCTAACCTTAAGGGGCCGGACCAGTCAGGAGGCGGCGATGGCGCAGGCTGCTTTGGTTTGCTGCCCTGTGTGTTCCGCTCTCTTCAGGACCTTCTCGGGCATGAGGCTTCACATGCAAAAGGAACACCGTGAAAGATATGATGAAGATGTTCTCGCCCACTCCTTGAAAGTGAAGATCAGATGAACTCCGGAGGAGGAGAGAATGATGGCCAGAGAAGAGGTCAGATTGGTGGCGGAAGGAGTTCGTTTTTTGAACCAAGAACTTCAGAGGATCTTTCCCCAGCGCTCTCTAGAAGGACTTAAAGGTAAAAGAAAAATACAAAAATACTGGTGGCGGAGTTGACGGCGGAGCAGCCTGCACCGCAAGAAGAACCGCAAGAAGATAAGATCCAAGCTCCGGTGGAACAAGCTCCACCACGAGTGGTACCTCCTCAGATAGTGGAGGGCAGGGTTTTGCGTCCACGACGCGAAGCTCCAGCTCCTCCTGATCCTGAAATGCATCCAATTATGCAACCTAGAGTGATGCTCCGTCGATTAGAAGAATACCCTCCCTTAGCAGAGCTCCTGGGAATTGAACAACCAGCAAGATTGCTTACTGTTGGGACTGACCCCCCCCCGGTCACGGAACAGGAACTTCGGCGTCTGCTTGAGAAATTTGGATTCAAGACTATCATGGATCTCGACAACCGACCCGACCCAGAGCCAAGAATTATTGAGCCTGCAAGAGGCTTTCTGTCAAGAAACAAAAGAAAACATAAGAAATACGCTACAACGCAGAGGCTATACTACAAAAATAAATCAGAAGCCTTGAAATTTATTGTAGACAATCAAAATTTTGTAGAGGGGGCTGTCCCCGGACCTCCAATTTGTGTGGGATGGAGGCAGTACTTCTCAGAAGCGGTCCCACTCGGCCCAATTAGAGATTCGCATATACTACGAACAGGACAAAATTTACCAGCAATCGCGGAACTCGGTGGATGGATTTCCATGGAAGAGCTAGAGTGGAGTATTGCCGCTACTCCCAATACAACGTCTACAGGATTGGACGGAGTTGCTATCAATGATATTAAGAAATTTCATCGGATGGATCTATTGAATCTTGTCAATGGAATACTAGCCCATAAACCTGAGGGCCTGATGAGAGGTAGAATCACACTAATACCTAAGAAACCAAATCCCACTAAACAGGGAGACTTCCGTCCTATCTGCGTAATGCCTGTAATAGTCAGGCTGCTCCATCGAATTCTGGCAAAGAGGATGAAGGCGATAAAACATAAAGAATTTCAGTCTGGGTTCCAGACAGGAAGGTCGACTTCAAACAACATCTTCCTTCTTAAAGCGATCTTCGACGGTTGGGTCGAAAGAAAATCAAGCATATACCTGGCCTTCCTGGACTTTCAAAAGGCGTTCGACTCAATTAACCATGACAACCTTTTTCAATTATTGACAGGCCTCGGCCTTCCTATCAAAATTATTAATTATATCCAAAGTGTATATAATGTTACACATATTAAAATTGGGGGAAGTTGGGTTAGGCAGGGCAAGGAGGTACTGCAGGGAGACCCACTGTCTCCAATCCTTTTTAATGTGGTGCTAGACTATGTTCTAAAGAAAATTTCACATGATGTAGGATTTGCCTACGAAAATTCGATCATTCCGGCACTGGCGTTCGCTGACGATCTGGTCCTATTAGCGTCTGCAAGGAACGGGCTGCAGACAAACATCAGAAGACTTGCAGAAGCAGCAGCCTCTGTCGGTTTAAACCTCGGTATCCAAAAGTGTGCAACAATTGCCCTTAAATGGCTTGGGAAAGAAAAGATGATTCATGACAATCAGCTATTTAGTCTACAAGACGAGGAAATCCCAATCATTGGTGCTAATGGTGTTTATAAATGCCTGGGTGTGGAGTTCGGCTCTTCAGGCACCTCTAAATGGAAGTACGGTAACATCATGGATGGATTAAGAAAAATTGCAACAGCGAGCTTAAGCCGCAACAAAAGCTACATCTATTAAAGAACTTTTATATTCCTGGTATACTCTACAAGCTCAAACATCAGAAGATCTCGTAACAAAATCCTGAGGAATCTGGATAGGGCAGTCAGGGCTGCTATGAGACAGTTCCTGCATCTGCCCAGTGACACTCCCACAGCTATGTTCCACCGACGTCCATCAGAAGGTGGAATGGGAGTTATGGAACTTGAGAATGGTATCTGCAATCAACTAGAAAACCTAAAAGCGAAGCTCATGTTACAAGGTGGTATTTGGGTACTTGCAGCAGAGGCCATCAAGATTCCGACCTCGAGAATGGAGCGAAGGCAAGAAGTAACAGACTACCAGAGATGGACTTCGTTTGGCGGGGGCCAGAAAGAGGTCCGGCTGCTATGGTTGGATCTCTGATGGCACTCGCCTGATGAAGGGATCAGTCTTCATAGATGCGCTAAAGATTCGACATAACCTTGTAGAAACTAGAGAGAGGACCACAAGGAAGGATGTACCGCCATGGCATGCTCCGCAAAGCTTGTTGCGATCTGGGCTGCGGCAGGTGGAATCGCTGGGCATCTCAGTATCTCCTTTTTCAGGAGTGCCGCGGTGCGGTTTCGACGACCATTGAGAACCCACGCGACAATGGGATATATCCATAAACAACCCTGGATCGAAAGAAACTTATAGGCCACGAAGGAGGAGGTGTGATGGTCGAAAAGCCCACAAATTTCTCTGAGAGCGGACCTGAGAAAACAAGAGGACTACGACAACCACCAACACTGCATTCTGAGTGTGGTAGCAAGATAAACGATGGTGGCACACTGTAGAGTTGAAGCGATTATACGATATGTCGCGAGGTGCGAACGGTGGACCGCATGTAAAAACAAAATGAGACGAGGCACTGAGCGAGACACAGACATTAAGTACCTGGAGTCTATATTATCCTACGCACAAACAGAGCGATATCAAGGATAGTGGGTATTGGTGAGACGAGATTGAAACCGTAGACATAGTAACGGTTGAGAAAGATCGACTTGTTGGAGGAATTGTCGTCTGTCAAGGGCTGCTGAGGGAGGGGGGAAACATTTGAGCAAATGTGGGTCGATGAGGAAACTCGCACTTATACTATGAATGAATGAGATACTGAGAGGCACACTTGGAGAGGGGAGATCCTAGAAGAAAAGGTCAAGAAAGTTATCTGCTAATGGAAGGCAGTGGGCGGGGGGAGGAGACGTGGACGGTATAAATATAAGGCAGCAGAATTCTCATATCTATGGGCCGAGTCTAACACATCAACGGTAACAGAAACGATAGATCCCCCGCGACCCGCGGGCATCTGAGGGAAGATTACGCAAAATCTGTGTCTGTCTATTGAGCGGTGAGGGGAGAGTCTCCTAATCAAAAGTAACTCAAACACGCCCAACCCAGACAACACCGCACCCTGCGTTCGCCTTGCTAACGTAAACATTATTCTAAGAGCAGGACATTGAGACTTAAACGTACACGTAGGCTCATCCCGAAATAAAACATTAGTGAGACCGAGGTCATTTGAGAGTGATGAGCATACTGGCTAAAAGAGAGTCGAAGTTAGTAAAAATTCACGCTCAGTGCTGTGAAAAATAGGTGGAATAAATCATTAGGCTATGTATAGGGATACACAGGCGGGAATGTATTAAAAAAAAATAAATAAAAATAAAGGTAACAAACTACTCAACTCCAGCCTTAGCGTATTAAGGGAAAGTTATGGCTGGGCATGTTGGAAGTACTTGTCCATTCAGTGTGTTGAATAGATATCTTAGATAACAAAAACTACATGGAGAAGACAGCAAGCAGTCGATAACTGAACGTTATTATGAATATATTATTGAAAATTACTAATACAGTCTATAATTATTCTGACGCTCACCACTGATCAGGGCGTATACGGTGTATAGACGTAGATACTCATTATTATAAAGAATTTGAGTGGTAGCGTCACACAACCAATGATTAAATTTTATAATAGCGCACGACGTACGGCATAGCGGATACCAGCATAATGAATCAGATTAAGAGTCAACGCAATGGCGTAGGATAGCTACTATTAAGGGTAGGCAATGCAACTCACGAACATGCCTTTGAATAGATAACCTAGTTATTTATAAATCACGCGTAGATGAACCAAGCCATCACAACTAGCAAAGGACCTTCAAATAACAGCATGCAGGAGGTACATGGCACCCGTGTGTCAGTGATGAATATCAAATAAAGTCGACGAATAGAGTGATCAACAATATTTAAATAGCACGAGAGCCACCGGATATCTCAATGATTGCATAACCGGAATATAAGCCGCGATTAGTTTAACGATAGCGCGCCACAAGAAGATCCGGATCGTATCATGGGATAAATCAACTACATTGAATAAGATTATCGAAATCGTTCCAGTAAGGGAGTACCAATGAACGAGGGCACAATAGCGAGTATGCCCGGAGAACACTCATACATTGGAACCGTAACTGAAACTTGTGGACGAGTAAGGAATTATAGCTAGTTTTATCGAGGATTCGGATCCAGAGGGGCCATATGACCCCAATCCCGATTCGGCGACGTCCGGGACACTGAAGCGGAGATTGATAAGACCACCCTAATGAGAGGTAAGTAACTCATGCTAAAATTTATTGAATCACGTTGTAACTGTTGACTATTTTGGAGGTATAATCATCTCTCATGGCTCCTGGGGGACAATCATTCTCTAACTTTGAGGAGATCGTGACAGAGTTGCACGATCAGATGAAGATGCGCAGTATCTTAACTCGCAGAGGCGACCGGTCAAAATCGCAGGAACAATCTCGCAATTGACGCGAGCCGATGACCGGTCGCCATAAAATTGTTCCTTCGAACTACCGCGGGGAGAGAATGAGATCCTATTAGAAAGCACTTAGAGCAAATATAAAATAAGCAAAGAGCCACAAATCAATCGGTCGAAATTACTGTCACCATCATGATAATGACCAAAATCGACATATAGTCCACATATACAAGGAACAGAATTGAGATTATGAGTCCGAGCTATACAGATTAACCACATGCCAAAGCACTAATATAAACAATAAATGCGGCATGTTAGAATCTAAATATAATAAGCATGTTAGATGACAGCTGAATTACCTACCGCCATGAAATATTCCAGGCGGTGTGTCGATGTATGAAATCAAAGAATTATTTCACCGTACAGAAACATTACGATCAATCTTTTCATATGAGAGAAATGTCCACGTTATTGTACCCAAACAGCTCCGATCATCTGTGCCAGAAGTCGCTCATTAAACAACCTTTATTAAGTAATACAACCATCCACACACACAATCCTTTAACACCCACGGCTAACGTCCGCACGTTAGTAAAGAGAAATCATAAGTCAACCACCATTGACAGGAGCCACAGACTAATACTCATTGGTCGCAAAGAAAGATAACGGATGGTCATGTGTTGATTACGAACTCTAGCCAATTACCCAACACCGGAGGGGACACCAGAAGAGTATATAATAATAACCGGATACCAAGATCGAATCGCAGAAACGATATCGGCAGTTAATAAGAATCTATCGACTCGACATGTATCGAGAGCTGATGCACATTATACTAGCGTAAAACTTGAATTAAATATAGTTTCTGTATAACTCAGATAGATAATAATTATAATATATAACCTAGTTCCATTATAGATAGTGTGATTATTATCGACTAGTTTATCGGCGAGTCATACTATGTAGTTCATGCAAAGAGGTGGCCTTAATCATATTGCGGGGGGATATATTGAGCTGAAGATACGAATCCTCCAACTAAACTGATAAACTAACTCTTTTACGATTCTGGTTCTACCTACTCTAATCAATGATCATGCTCGAGGATGAGCATTTAATTAAGGAGAGATAGTGATGAGATAACAATCGATATTCAATCCAGATTAAAATATATTATAGCACGGGCTCAGTTGGGGCTAAATCGTCGTCCAGATAGAATGAGGTTGGGAAAAGTTAACTAACTTGATCGAATATCGAAATACTTTACGTCCCTAGTCTGTGCATCAACGACCTGTCACGCGCACTCCTACTGTATTACATTAAACAGAGAACCTAATCCTTCCCCTAATATACCTATACTGAATATATATATCTAGTAGGTAAAGACGAGTGAGGTGGTAAGATAATAAAATTGGGGACTTAGGAAAATGTTTCCTATACTTTTATATAGGTGAATTATGGTAGCTCACGAGTAAGAACTGGGGGGGGGAATGCAAATAATAAAGAAAAATAAATAAAAAAATAAAAAAAAAAAAAAAAAAAAAAAAAACATATACTAGGCCAATGCATATACTATTACTAGAGTATTATAATATGTCATCTACGAGTATGCTAAGTTTATTTGCCAGATACTAGTTACACAATGTATTGTGTCCTTCTGTATACTGTCAAACTATAAAGTCATATCCGTCAAGAGTAGTTAGCTAATTACTTAAGTATTTTGACGTGTTTTGTATTTTGTGAAATGAGTTCATAAGTATAGCTTGTGATAAACTATTATTAATAGATTATATTATTTTCATATAGAAAAAAAACAACATAATTAAAGGTTAGTTAATGTAACTTATGAGATGATAGTTTTAATGAGCTATTAAAATCAACATGATATCCTAAAGATTTTAAAAGAAATCATAATTAATAAACAAACAAGCATAAATAGAACCATCTTACTGAATTCTTTGGCAAATTAGTCGTATATCCTATTGAACGACTAGGTGTATCGCATTATTTCTTTATATCGTGAGAAATCACTCAAAAAACTAAACATTCTTTAAGGAAAAATATAGTGTAGCCTTAGGCTCTTTATATGTTAAAAGGAGGATTCCCTCTTGCGTGAATAGAATAAACCTGAGTATGTGGATGAATGGGATGATTTAACTATTGATGTCCTTCCGAGACATTGCACTCACATACTGGGACTGCGAATGATAACTATTAGAAATCAACACCTTGTGCATTTGTCGGGTAGTTACAATTCTGTTTTTAAGTCCACCTAGAAATAACTCTACTAGGATATTCAAATTATATTAAATCACGGTCTGTAAATGTCAAACTAAGCAGCAGTAAAAATCTGTGTTAACTTAACAAACAAAACGCACCGATCTTCGGACCTAAACCAAGTAATTTTAATCTATCAGACTAAGTTAGTTATCACAATTGTTTATGACTAAATAAAACAAAATATTACAAAGCTGGAATTATCGTCAAATAGGACTAACCTTTAAGACAAGCTAATAAATTTATATCTAAATATATATATAATATAGATAGTAAATTATAATAATATAAGTTTTATATTTTATATAAATATATATTTTAAAACTTAAGAATTACATATATAAATATAATAATCTATATTAATATATATATATATATATTAAGCACTCCTATAAATAGTATAATGTATATCATTGCGTTAGCGAGGCAATGTCTAAAGCCACGTTCTAAGCGCTCAGAATATATAGAGGATATAGTATTTAGTAATATTGATGGCTATAAGAATTTAATGATTTTTATTATCTAATTTTGAAAACGAACACATAATTAATATTAACATCAAATAATATGAATGAGAACACCCGTTAGTAAGGAGAATAATAATATGTTAGTCTTACATATTATCTTTAAAAGCATGAGTAATTAGAATTAATAATAATAAACTTAATGTGCATTAATATATTATATTATAATAATATTTATTAATGAAATCTATAACAAATAAAATAATATATATTAATTATTAGATTAAATATATAATTATTACAATAATAATATGCTTAAGGCATTTATATAATTATCTAAATAAAATAAATACAATCTTAGCTTCTAACAAAAATTTAACAAAATCCTGTCTACAATATTACATATAATTCTATAATTTATTAATAAAGCTGATAATAAAGAGATAGCAGTGTAATAAAAATATTATATAAGTTTTACATACTACTTACATTAATGAATAATATAATATGTGTCACACATGAGATATGAAGTGAATAGAAATACTGAATATACTTAAATAATTAATGTATAAAATATTAAATTCAAATCATTTACAATATATAATATAATTACATAAATTACATAATAAGTAATAAATTATATAATTAGAAAGACCTAACTATATATCAGAAATCCAGACTTACTAACCGTTACATTTAACATATGATAAAAATATAATCAAAAAATAATAATATAAATATATATATACATGAGTTAATAGCATATAATAAAATATATTATAATTATTAGTGAATGATAATATAACAAAATAATCTAATACTAATAACATTCACATCTAATCTAATTATCAACACTTATAAACATAATACAACATTAAATTATTGTATTAGATGATTATATATTAGCATAAATAAGCTTGAATAATTTCATCACCTCCTGGAGGAGCTTGTATACTTGATCATAAAAAAATAATTAGTCAAGAGAGAAGAGAATGTCTGTACTATCATGCACATCACTTGTCAATAGTAAATAATGATCTAATAATATACGATAATAAGAGTTCGACCACTAATTATAATTAATTGAAATTAAATTCCCTTATAGACAAATAATTGATTAGAAAGTTTAAAGGTGCTCAAGACCGAGAAAGAAATAATTGAGACAAAGTATTAGAGATTATGGTGATTGAGAATAATCTTATTTGCAAATTTCAAATTAACTTATAAATAGATACCTATAGGTTATTATGGGATGATTATAAATACATGGAAGTAGTATATCATAAAGCTAAACTACCTATTGCAGTTCATTACCTTTATTTTTGAATAATATCTGCGGAAACAAAATAGTTATAATATACATATTTCACCTATATATAATATTCTAATTAAAAAACTTTCTAATTACTATAATAAGAACGATTAAAATTTATTACTTTCAACTAATCTAATATGTATAATTTATTATCTAACATTATGAGTGATTTACTATAGATTATTTGAGTTATTATATAATATATTAATATGTGTAAGAATATATATTACTACTTATTCTCTATTCCTCATATACTCAAATCTACAAAAAGTAAAAGAATACTTAGTATATAACTCCCTTCAGATATAATCTTAAACCTCGTAAAATTTAAAAAGTATGCCATTTATTTATTTACTTTGTTATCATATTAACAAAGTAACATGGTCACCGTATATCCTCAAATCGATAACTAGACAACTTGTGCTCTATAAATCAATGATTATAATTATTATACATTACTTAAATGCTATACGTAATATGTTTAAGTATTCTCATAGTTAGTATCAATACAAACTTAACATTGAGAGATAAATGCTAAAATTTTTCATAATCTCGGATTTACTTAGCAAAATAGAGAGAAATATACATATTACAGACTTACTTGAAGTTCAATAAAATCGATTACTAAGACATTGAGATCTGTCCCATCTGATGCCTCGATAAGGATCCTCACTTATCTAATAATCAGAGATCTTCCAACAGGACAAGACCACCATGTATTAACTTTAACAGATAAATTGTTCCTAGATGTCGATTTCACACGTCTCTTTTCACATTTTATATCTGAAGTAGTTATCCTTAAGGTGACCAACACATACGCATATTATCGAAGCTAATGGGTTATCGCCATATCTAGTGTAGAGGATCAGCGAGATCACATACGGAAGTCTGGAGCTTTAAGGTCGGCAAGCAGGACAATTACCTAACAAGTATACACCCTCGCCCTCTTTATCGCTATTCGTCAAAAGCAGCTCCACAACAATTTTTGATAAAAGCAATGGAATATACACGAAAACCCACAGGAGGTTTAAATCGACCTAAGTTTCGTCGCATATAATTGAACATTTATGTGAGATAAGGGTTAGCCAAATATCTTTTATTCTGCTTTTACATGAGAGAGTTATGATTAACGAAGTTTGTCTAGAAATTTTGAGATTCGTAAGTAATGTAAATGGTTTATATAGAGAATGTAATGTATCTATATCTTATATGCTAATATACGACTTAAAGAAATACTCCATAAAGACTTACATATATCACGACTTTAAATAATTGTTCTGATTAATATATAACTGTATCATAAGAATATAAACTTAGATATTATGTGCAGATAAAGTTATAATTTTAGACTGCAATTCCTCATACATATATCCTATATAACTGAACTAGTATATATTACTAAATACTAATACTTTTAAAAATTTATATAAGTGATATGACATTGTCTTTTAGTATGTAACTCGGTTTTATTTACATATATTACGTGGACACCAAAAAAATTTGGTAAACTTTAATCTGCAAATTAATTCTTGCACGGAGACATTATAATACCTATAGTATCAGTTAGTTAAATAGTAATCTCATAGATTTTATTTTATTATTTTTTTATATTTTTTATTTTTATTTTATTATGTTCTTTATTTTTATATATACTGTCTCACGCATTACGCTCCGAGTTTCACCAGAAGCGGTGAATAAGCTACACTGGTATCTAGCAAATCTGACAACGTCGTCATTACTTACAAACGACCTCAATTAATGCACGGAGTCACTTCTACCTGGACAATAATTAGTAAGGCTAGAACCAGAGGTGAGAGCATGCAGAGATAAGGTATATTATCAACATTATGACAAAGGTCGAATTTGTCTCGTGAGAGTGTCAGTGCATTACAACTTGAGACGAGAAGTATAACTCAGAGAGCCATCAAATTCGTTACTAATTTACATAACTGCACACTAGCAGTAAGACACAGCATATAATTCTTTCAGAATCTCAACTCGCCCACAAGGAATGCTTTATCGAGAAAATATTATCAGAGAGAGAGACTGTCCAAATACTTCAAATATGATCGCCTACATTCTCGATTCGAGAGAAAAAATAGCCTTAAGAGTCAAAGAAGATCTATTGGAGAATGAGATAGTCGACCCGAAAGAATTATATAGCCGAGAATAGTGTAAAGCATATTCTGGTAACGGCCTTAGTATTGCAGAAACCCCGCCTCACTAGGAAAGTAAAATAGGAACTAGATGGGGAAGAGAACGGAGCTAATTCTTCAAGATATACTCAGCAAAGTGTGTAAATCATTAGTTCTCTCTATACTTCTTTTCAGTTTGTTGGCAATGGATTATTTTTCTCACTTTCGCATGCTGCTTTGCACAAATATTACGTTTTATTTTCCTGTGCTGTGTTTTTTTTTATAAAGTCAATGGATGTTCGGGAAGTTCGACTGCTAGGAAAGAAGAGTTTCGTATGTGATGAAGGATATAATCAGACCGGAGGAAGTTTGGATATATATATTCTAAAATTCATTCTTTAACTTCATCTAAGTCAAGAAACCCATTTCACAACTCCAAATGTTTCTCAAAAGCTTGCCATAACTCTTCTATTTGCATGGTTCACGAGTTTTCCAGAAAATTAATGAAGTTCGGTCCCTCTCAACACTTCAGTATCATACTCAATTTGTCCTATGTATGAATAGTAAAAAAAAACTTAAAAATCGTATGAAGAAAGCAAACGAAGAATACAACCTTAATGATAAATCAAAGTATGCAAAGTTGAAATGGGGAAGATAAAACGCGGGAGTTTAGCAAGCAGTATACACGAACCACTTAGTAATGATGCCATCTCTGCATCTTTCAATTCCTTTTATTGCGATTTCCGAATTGATCGACAACAGATCATTCCAGATTCTGATCTTCAGCTTTGTAAGATGTAGTAGGGCGTACAGGCGTCAGACATATTTGATGGTGTAGTACACACCCATAATGAACATGAAAATACAAAATTATATATTTGTCCTGAGAGTGACTTTAAATTCAATCGTAAAGATTCGCTAAAAAAAACACACCCTTACTCATCGAGATGGGACCTGGATAAAATATAAAAAATGGGATGACCTTATGGTCAAGGTTTGATCACGGTCATATTTATCATAACCGTTTAAAAGAGAAATTAAAAAGAATGAAAAGTTGTTTAAACTTTTCGAATGTAAATATGAATGCAATCGGATGAACCAGTTGATAAGACAAACGAGTACACTTCGGTATAATAGATTGGTTTCAATATGAAATCAATGGTATCGATGTAAAACCCAGAAAAATGTTACACGCTCATAAAATCATCTACAAAAATCAAAGCATACCGAGGATTTATGTACCAAGAAATGAAGGAGGTATGGGGGTACCCCAAATAAACAGAATATATAAAACGAAAATAATAGGTTTAAGAAAATATTTAGAATGTCGAAAAAGTAAGTTTATGAACACGAGGCAAAGAAACCCCCAACAACATCGAATACAAAAAAAAGAGAAGGATTATCTGGAAGAAGTAGAGATTGAGGTAGAGGAGTTTAGAGACGCAACAGAAGTAGGAAAGAAAATAAGAGGATTTGAAGGACAAATATAAACAAACAAGAATAAATAATGATATCAAATGGGAGGAGCATGTATGTGGGTAACATTTTAGAATAGAAGTGCTAGAACAGATTTACATAGATAATGAGCATACATTAGAACCATTAACAGGATGATACTTAAGAAAGGAAGATGAAAGAACATTAATAGCGGCACAGGACCAGATCCTAAGAACGAACTGGTTCAGCAAAAATATAGAGAAAGAAGAAATTACAGAAAAGTGCAGAATGTGTAAGGAAAAAGTGGAGACAGTAAACCATATTTTGACGGGTGTGAAACACTGCTACGAATGTGCATATATACAAACAGACATAACGCAATCTGTAATATGATTCACATGAAACTACGCCAAAAATACAACTTTGAAATAGAAACAGACAAATATTGGCATCACAAACCTGCAAACAATAATGGAAAATGAGGAAGCCATGATCTTGTATGACCATACGATCCCAACATCAATACCCACACCACATAATCGACCAGACATAGTAGTGAAGGCAAAGAGAACACAAAAGTGAGTCATTATAGAGATCGGAATAAGTAGCGATATAGAACAACTTTATATGAAAGAAAAGGAAATAAAATGTCAGACTCAAATATGATATAAGTAGAGTGTGGGGGATGGTAGGAGTTGAAATTGTACCAATAGTTATTGGAGCCACAGGTGTGGTAAAAAAAATTATGACCACATACTAGAAGAAGTTGCCG
Source organism: Trachelipus rathkii (assembly GCA_015478945.1). Classification (NCBI taxonomy): domain Eukaryota; kingdom Metazoa; phylum Arthropoda; class Malacostraca; order Isopoda; family Trachelipodidae; genus Trachelipus; species Trachelipus rathkii. The sequence continues at coordinate 41,636 of JABUQX010029644.1, forward strand.
AACATCATGACTAATGATAGGTCATGAAGATTATCAGAAAAGGCCTGGCAATCTTAAGATTCGTGCTAGGGGGTACATAAGAATCCTTTATGTCATATGTCCAAGGTTTGAACCTGGATGAAGGATTAAAACCTCTAAATAGAGAGAAAGAAAAAAACAGTTCGGAGTGACCGAGTAGTGATGAACGGAATGAAGACTAGGGTGACGCGTTCGTGAATGACGAATTTTCCCTGCTTTGAACGCATGTAAACCTCGCGATTCGAACTTGGTAAATTATCCCTTAAAACGCAAAAACTTTCTTAGTGTCTTATATGTAATATTTACTTTTGGGAATCATTATCAACAACAACAGCATCCGATTATTATCATTGACCTTATATGGTATTTGTTGAAACGAGTTGAAGATACCAAACAAATAATCAAAAGTCTTGTAAGAACTTTGAATATCAGATCTTTTAGATTATTACACATTATTAAACGTAAAATATACTCACACTAAAAGATATTTTATCTTTCATTGGCTTAAAGAATTATCTTATTAATCAAAAGAAATATTTAAATTTGCACCTTGTGCACAAAAAATGGAAAAAAAACTATTTAAATATCGTTAGTTTAAGTCCTCGGGTGCAGAAGTTGTTGAAGGGGAGATATGCGATTGGAATCTTCTGAGAGCGAGTGTGAAAGTTCGCAAGGTAAATATTTGAGACTTCTTATTTAGAGCATGAGGTTTCTGATATAGTAATGGAGCCAAAGGTGAATAGCCAACGGCTGTATACGAGGTCCAGAGGAGATGTAAAGGATTATTCGTATATTTTGGCTGTTCCTCTGGAATATCAGAGCCGTCAGAAGAAATACAATAATCAAATTTAATTTCATACAAATTTATAATCATATAATATAACCGAGTACTATCAAAAATGCGATAAATAGGTAGGGTGTCCTATATGTGTAGCTGCTCATTAGGTGATTATTTATCCATGGTGATGAATTAATTAAAATATTTCCAGAAGAACATGATATTAATTCTGTTATTCAAGATTAGATGACCTCAAATTCACTCAATTATTGAGATATATCTGAGACATAGTTCTTTCCGTAGGCAGCCGGGAGTTAGAGATATAAGATGACATAACGTTACTGGAATTATATTCCCGGGCTGGCAGAAGCCGCCGGAGAGTCCGTGAAATTCTTCGAATATTTCATGGCCATCATGACATTGTAGTCTACTGTTACGTCGCGTTAATTTCGTTGCTGTGGAGGAAGATGCCGATTGAAGGGGGTAGAGGGGGATCCTCATTGAATTACTGGCAACCCTGGAAGAATTACACTAGGAAACAAATCTCAGCCTTGAGCAGGAGGACTGAACTAGATATGACATCCATACGATAGATCATTACGCATGGAGATTAAATTTAATTTTTTGGAACTTAAAAAATACTGTACCACGTGAACTAAATGAAGAGAACCTAAGCAACCTTTCAAAAGCTAAAAACATTTTTGCTCTCGTCTGCATGAATCAGAGATCCTTTGTTTTAATCTTCGTGAAAGCTTAATCATTATCACACCGGAACTGCTTGCAAAAAATTCAGACTATATCTGAAAACTATAAGAAATTATTAAGAAAAAGACATTACAAGTGCTTTGGTGCATCCCAAATTCACAAAGTAAGCAAATGAAATATGAAAAGAACTGTGTATTAGCAAGATGGTAATACGAACCAATCTAGATTGGAGTGAAAATGATATCTCAAGATGCAGAGAGACAGAATCTATTCTAATCAGCCGACTTCCGCTGCTTACAAGATGATAGAAGGAAGACAGAAGCGTCACAGGGAATCATATATGGGGCGACAACATTCATAAGCTTTAATGACAGGCTCCAACCACCCCTAATTTCAGAAAAGATTAAGTAAATATGACGCTAAATTGACTTAATTATTCGTAGCTTAATTCCACTGTACGAAACAGAAATTCGCAAAAAAAATCATCACTAATATCAACTACCACTTGAAGGGGAAAACCATCAATGGAACTCACCCTCTACTGACGTACGTCCCCCAAACACTTAGTAAACTTCCTGAATCTTGAAGGCGAGTATAGGGCCATCGAATTCATTCAGTTACGAAACTCGCAAATGTTGTGTAAGGGTAACAATGGTAAACTAATTTCTGGAAAACTAAGTGTTCATTAGCTAAATTTCTAGAAGTTCAAAATCAAACGGGAAGTAACCAGACTTTTGAAAAATAGAATTAAAGACGTGGAGATACAAATATTTTAAAATTACGATCAAACTGCACTTGGCCTCAGGAAATTGGTAAATGTTGCGAAGCAGGTAACGTCGTCAGGTGACGGGGGTTCGCAAAGGTGGAATGTTAGGGGAGGAAAGTGTCAAACTTGAAGGATTCTTTATTCGAGACCAACCATACCGGAGGAAGTATATTAACTATCGGGTATAGTTACTAGCTATCATATTTAGTATTATATGATAACTATATACTCTATATATACACACATATATATATTATACCGATATATATATATCTATATTAAGTTATATTAAATAACATCTACATTCCCTAAATCATTCAAATATAAATATACTTTGTGTGTGGATTTAACAAACCAACTAAAGAAGAACGAAAGGTGAGGTGAGTGAGAATTAGAGGAAAAATTAGATTGTTTTGGAACGTCTCAAAAGCGAACAACTCGTTAAAGGTAGTTGCAGAGGAGTAGTAACTGGAGAAAGAAGTTAAAGAAGCTGTACGAGTAAAAAGAATTAAGGAGACCCGTTAATCGGGGGTTAATTGTGGGACTGGTTCATGACCAATGGTTGATGATAATACGTAAACTAGAAAAGTGCTTCTAAAACATTGCACCGCCATTGACTAGCAGACGCATAAATAGTGCTATCTCTGCTTCGCTCGTATACAACATAATAAATATGTGGCTCGTTGGGGAGGCTGGAAAACCGTGAAGTGCACGCCCTTTAGACATTTGTTATTATTTGAGTGAGCGTGAGGTTAGTTTGAGTGTAGTTATGCTTATTTTTGTAGTTGTTCTTATTAGTGTCGTTGCTCTTATCAGTGTCGTTGCTCTTATTAGTGAGGCTGCTTGTAAAACGTCGAGACGTCAATTTGTAAAGTCAGTATAAATCGCAAACTTAGGATATTTCTATGTAGGAGCTAACTGATAAAAAAACAATTTCACCGTGAACGTACTCTTGTAGATTTATAGTGGATGTGCATTAATATTATAGGCAGTTAGATTGTCTATATTTTGAAGAAATGGGGTAAAAATTTCTGAAACTTTTTCCATTATTTTATTGTCTCGGAGTTAGAAACTATTTTTGAAAATTTTTGCGAAGGTGAAAAAAAGTAACCTAAATTTAATTGCTATTTTAATTCTCAAAATCAACTAATATCGAGTAGAGTATATAAATATTTAAGAATGATATTCAATATTGATAAATGTTAAGTTTACGATCCTTATTTCTATTAGTAAATGGATAATCCTATCCCAATCAGAGAGTCATAGAATGTTTATGAAAGGCCCCATAAGAAAAAGAATTGTTAAAAAATTTGGGAATCAAGACCGATATATAATTGTAAGAAACCATTGTTGTCGTCCTCACCTTTACCGTTGGTACTCTCTGATGTATGAGAAAAAAAGATGTGTTATAAAGTTTAATCTATAGCATATAGAACTAAGGTACCTAATAAATAAACTTTATCTATTTTTCTAATCTACAGAGAAATTCTGCGTACCCATGATTAGTTCGTAGTTTTTTGGCACTCCTCCCAATTCTAAAACAATTGGTTGAGGTATGATTTTAACTAATATATTTAAATAATGGTGGTTTAATGTCTTCTGGTAATATATATTATCACCGCTTAGCCTGACTATTTAAAAGTAGCTCTTTTGGGAGAGAAGTGATAGGGAATATGTTTTTATAACATGAATATCAAGGCTACTTCAACGATTTGTATGTAATCAGAGTTATTTTGTTATGAATTGCAGGAACATTCTAATGAATAAATGAAGTTTGAAATCATTTATTGCCTTTAGGTGAGCATGACATGGGAAAGATTGTTGCGTTTGCAATTTTGAGAAGTCATGCATTAGGGTCCTAATTTGTATCATTCTACCTATTTCCCATGTTTTTATATACTGTGAGCTGACACTTACCATATATAGCTCTGACTTGTGACATCATATTATTTGTAGATTTATCTTTGTTAGAATAGATATACCTCCTTATAAAATAAGAAATTATACTAATCGGCCTAGACGCGTCTTTTGACGTTCTCATGAAACCGGGCCTAAGATATGTAAATATTAGTTTTTGTTTATAAGTGCCTAATTTTTAGAACATTTAAGTAAGAAGCCATGTCAACTAGATCTATCACATGATGCTCAAACTAGATCATTCTACATTTGGGCAACAGCAACGAAATTCATCTAATCACACTGTTTTGAATAAATTAATAGCACGAAATATATAGTATATTATAAGTATCAAAACTATCCAATAAATTTAGTTTAACCATTTTATAGAGTTGTTAACCATTTTGTTGGTTTGGCTATTGTATATTTTATTTAAGAGTATATGTTTGCTAGAAGGTGTAATGAGAAACCACAATTATTGCCAGCTAATGCCAAATAGCCACGATTGCCAAGTATCTTACGACTAATCATAGAATATTATTTCTGCGACGACGAGCACTCACGAACAATACACCTATAGTCTATGGATATCGAAGAATATGTTTCGTAACAATCAGAAGAGTAAAGTTGGTATTTTAGATTTGGATAAATGTAGAAAGTTTTATCGATGTTGAAAGTATTTTGTTCAACAAAGTGGTTTAAATTGTTGATATATTAGAGTATTGAAATTTAAAAAAAAACTTATTTATAGTTGAAATTCTGTAAATTTTTTTCGTTAAATAAAAGCTTTGTTGGACATAACTTATAAAATTAAAACATATTAAAGATTTATAAGAATTACGTTTATGTGCTACGTATTTATTTGTGCTTACTATAATATTAATGACAATCTAATTCATATATTTTATATAAGAATACGTTACTGATCATAAATCATATATACTGATAAATAATTTGTATGATCCTATTAAATTAGATATTTGACGCAAACACTTTAATTGTAAATGTAGTGCTTATATCTTATGTGAATATCATAGTATTCGATTTAAAATTGGTTGAGTTTAAAATAAAATATAATAAACTAGTTTCATATCTAGATTTAATTACAGATAATTATTATTAAAATATAAACGTAATTATACATAGAGATATCATTTATCGAAGTGGTATTTACTAAAGAAAAAGTTTAGAACTGCAGATAGAAGAACAACAAATGAATCTGAGTTGTAATAGTGAAACACTTAAAGTTATTTATTGGTAAATGGTTTCATGCGCTTATAGGATAGGAAATAGATAATTTCCGATCGCCTATAGTTGACTTTTATATATTCGTAGAAGCCGATCTAGCAACTAATACATCTCCTAATTGCAACAAATATAAATTTTAGTCAACAATATATATTGGAGATTTTAATATTGTTGATGATTGCAGTAAAAATTCTTATAGTGTTAAATCATCAGGTGAAATGAAGACAATATATAGTATTTATTTTATCGGGAGAAGCAGTTGGAAGAGTTCCATTATCTCTAAATAAAATACATTGCAAACTAGTCAAGTAAAGATATATTATTGCATATTAGGTTAATAGATCAAAACTATTACTATTAGAGAAATTAGAGATTAAAGTCATTAACCTTGGACTACAAGTTATTCTTATCGCACTTAAGATTTGAAAAGAAAGAAAAAAGTTACTTAATGAAAATAACTATTTAATAGTTCAGGCATCTACAAGGAGATTGAAAATAACAAAAAATCTTTATTTACTTTCGTTGAACAAAAAAGTAGGAGATAAAAATATTGAGATAGCCCAGATAGATATAAAAATATAAAAGCATAATATAATATAATACACATAAAAAAGAAAAGAGTAAGAGAAATAAAAATAAGACAAACTAAAAACAAATGAAACATCACGAATGAGAAGGAAGAAAAAGTTATGAATTGCCAAGCTCTGTACAATACTCGAATTACGTAAAAAGAGCGGCTACATGACTGCTAGAATCGAGTTTCTAAAACAACAACTAAAGAATATATTAAGCCCGGATTACTACATAATATTAAATAGATATTTATGTAGAGAAGTAGTTTGGGTGTAAAGAAATGAAAATTAAACATTACAATAAGATAAGTTGCAATTATAGAATAAAATAAAATAACACTAGAATCGCAGATAGATTAAAAGATAATATCTAGGAAGAGATGTATTAAGACTCCCATCGTGCCACAGGATGTCGCGAAGCATGACAAATAATTATTGCTTCGTGAGTCGAGTAGATACCCTAAGAGGTAAGAATGAAGTTAGTTGGCAGACTATGAATTATTACTTTTCTTACCATTTTTGTTAGCTCTTAGGCAATAGTATCAAATTCAAATTCCGACGAATAATTGAAGGTATAACATAACGTAATTTATCCGGAGGGGGAAAGTAATTTAAAAAATTTAATATATAGAAATCACGAGACGCAAACTATTGCTTTGATCACTATAGCATAATCGAGTTGCAAATACAAACACAGAAATCATATATTTATTTTGCGAAATACTGTGAGCTATATTATAGTACGCCATTGATAAAGCGCAATATGGGTACGCTATCATCAGTATATTAGTTGTATGCCCCACATATATATGGTGCCTTAGTCCAGGTAACCGAGAATCTATTGGATATTTATATTGTATCACATGAACATATCGTTTTTGATATTCTGAGAATTTAGAAGAAAGCAAAGAGAATCAAAATTTTGCAAACATTCTAAACATTTTCTCCGCAGACTTGAGTTGTAGCTCTCTGATTTCCTGTTTAGAGGTTAGATTGTGATTCGGATTTGATCCTTCGGAATACAAGATCTCTTGATTGATTATCAAGGTTATTATTAGATCTATTGAGTTTGACTCTGCCTTTCGTTCGTTTTGAATTGTGAATTTAATTATCTCATACAGTTATTTGAGTTTATTTATATAATATATATATAATATTAAATATAATATTATAATATATATATAATTAATAATATTAATATTTATATATATATATTAAATTATATAATAAAAAATTAATATAATTAATATTAATATAATATATATATATTATACTATATATATAAGGGTTAGACTGCCAATCCTTTCATATCGATTAATTATAGTTATTAAGCACCTCGTATGGTGACCAATTACTAATCTTATTGGTCATTCGATAAGTTTAGCACCTTAGATAAGGTGACGTGTTGTTTATGACCTTTCGATATATTTAAAGATTTCCGATCGAAAATTAATAAATAAAATTATGTTAATAGTAATAACCATACGTTTATAAAAAAATTTGTTTCGACTAATTATGAGTTGATATATTATTCTTAGCAAGTACCTACTTATAGGTATGTTTTTATAACTTGAGAGATACCTTATAAAGTATTTGCAATAGATGGCTTACAAGGGTATATTGTGAATGACATTTTATGAATCAATTTGGAGGATTGTTTCACGGTGGTAGAGAGAATAATTATACAACAGGTACCATCCACCAGAGACATGGAACGTGCCACAGGAAGCGTGGACCAAATGGAGAAGACAGCTAGTATACATTAAAACCTTTCAGAGCCAAGTAGGAGCACCACAGGGCAGGATCAATTGAGATTTTATCTTTAGAGAATAACTGTACCAATGGAATAACTAGAAAACAGTTAACAACGTGATCAGTATTTGAGGAAACACGAGACACCACCACTGAAATTTTGTTTAGAATCCGGACATGATTTTGATACATTGGATGTGTGAATTTTGAAGTGTATGAGATTTCCCATTAATTTGCATAACATGAATAGATCGTGAAAGCATGGAGCAGAGTGAGATGTAAGATCCAGGATTTTGAAAAGAAATTGTATATTATTAGGTATAAATTAAAATATTAGTATGAGGAGGTCAAGATTTGAGATATATAAATAGAGGTAAGTACCCTGATTTGAGATGAATAGTACAAACAAACGCAACCAGCAAAGATATACATTCGAGATTGAGAGTAAGTTCTGGGCGCGAAAGAGGGCATAAGTAAAGCAATTCTATTATTGAGTATAATATTTCACATATAAGATGGACAGATAAATTAGCTCAGGTGGCAGAATCGGAAAGAAATGCAGAATATAGTTTATAGAGCGATGAATAAAGGTAAAGATTTTGGATGGATGCAGCTGCGGCTAAAGTAAAATTTGCTACGTTAAATGAACCGACAATCACTGTGAATAAGATAATAGAATTAGCAAGTAACGTAGAATTATGTTTTCCAGAAGAAATTAAAGAAGATGCAGATAGGAAAAGAGTGAGAACGAATAAGGAGGTGGAAGTTGCCAAAGTAAAATTGCCGGAAGTAGGAAGGAAATAGTTATTTTTTTCAACGAAGTGGACATGAAGAAAAAGATTGTTATAGACCGAATAATAGCTGTTATTTTTGTGGTTTGAGAGACCATCCAATCTAAGTTTGTAGGAAAAGGATAGCAAAGGAAGCGGAGGAAAAACAAACAAATAGTCAGAATATTACGGAAGAATCAGTAAGTCGAAGAGAAGAGAGACAAAGAAGAAGGGATAATCTATATTTTGTATTTTATTTATTTGTGTGAGATTCATTTAAATGTAATTTAGTGAAAATTTATAAAGTTTAATAAGGAGTCAGTCGGAAAACTGTAATATTTATTTAGTCTATTTTTCAGAACAGGGCACGAAAATAAGGATAAGATATAAATACAGCCCTTATGCACTTGAAGTAATGAGAGTTTCGAGAGAATGTATGGTCAGACCTGGCTGATATGAATTAAAACTAGATAGTTAATAAGAAGCACTAGTGGAACAGGGCTGATCAATTGTTATTTCGATGATGACATATGCAGAGACTTTAGATTGAAAATATAACTTCAGAGTAAGAATATAAGTCAAATAATATGGAGGTTCATTGTGATAAAAGATACTCCAGAGTAATAACATATGTAAATAATGTCAATTTGGGAATCAATTGAATTGCAGAAAGTTAAATTTCATATATTTTGTTTATTGAATAGTTTATATCAACAAATCCTATAGGATAGAATTTATTCATGATTACAATTACAAGTAAACAGTAAAAAAAACTGCACAATTTCATAAATAATACCAGACTTTTTTAAAAGCGAAAACGAGAGAAGTTGTATCTTTCCAGATGTTTTCAGAATTATCATATCCCGTATTAATTGAAAAATAGATAGTAAAGCATTTAAAAAATAGTGATCCTTTACACCATCGGGACACACCACATACGAAAAGTGAACTGGACGATGGCCCATGAAATTTAAATAGCAACGATAAATTTATGAGAAAGGTAATAATTAATCGGCGGAGATACCAGAGAATTATGAATAACTGATTTTAAAGAAAACGATAATAGTCGTAGACCATAATTATCATTTTAATTAAAATGTTAGATAAAAAACTGGAAGTTGACGAAGAGTGCAGTTTTATCCATATTCAACTCAATCAAGCTAAAATCGCTGATAAATAGCAAGAAATGTAATTCGCTCCAACGTTAATTGAAGGTGGACGAAGAGTAAAATTGAAAGATAATTAACGAAGAGCCACCAAAAAAAAAAAACCGTACTTACTATGACCAATATATGATATTGATATGGCGCCACGATTTCTAATTACGAAAGAACGAGATCTAAGACAGAAGTGGTAACAAAAAAGTCTTTAGTAAATGCAGGTTTATATCTGGGTAGATGAGGTGAAAATCATAGTATCATGATGCAATGATTGAGTAGTGGCCCTATAATCACTATCGAATCGATATAAGCTAAAACTAAGTCAACATCAAATAAAAATTAATGCAGAGGCTATTAAACTCCATCAATGTAGAATCAATGAACATGTTTAGAAGATGATATTTACATCACGAAGAATAAAATTAGAACATAGTGTAAAATACATGCCAATGTACAGATTGTGTGGAAATAAACAGTTAGATTGATTTAGTAAATTCTATAACAAGTCACTTGAGTACACGTACACATATAGTTCCGGTGATTTAAAGAAAAGACGGACAAAATCGTTCTTGTGTGGGAACACTATAGACAAGTTAATAGAAGTATCTTGTGGAGAAGAGATAGTCACACCTTGTCACCAGCGGTAACTTGACTCTGAGTATTTATAGTCAAGTTGAACAAGTAGATTAGCTTTAGTTATAGCTGGAATAAAGCCGAAAAGGGCTTATGGGAGAGAACTGCCTAATGGACATATAAAAAACGTTCTTATATTTATTTTCTACCGCTCTTCGTTTTTTCAAACCGATTACGCGCCATATGAGGATTTTTGAAGACCACCTGGCCGGCCATCTGACAAGCTAACCCCAAGTTAGTTTCAAAGGTAGTTGAACCTTATAAAGTGTATTGAACAGGATTTTCGTAGAACAATTCTTTGAATGGACTCTAATAACGAGGATCGATATACTGGATTATTAAGAAAAAAAATTTAAGACCATTTAAATAATTTAGATCAAGTACTACAAGTGTTACAACAGTTAAAGAAATATCGTCTTAAAATCAAACCAAAAGCAAAAAATATGCTATGGATATTTACAGAATGGATCTAAATATAATTAGAGGACATAGAATTAATTCAATGACGGTTAGTGTCCACTGAAGAAGATCAACACGAGTTCAATATCAAAAAAGCCCACCTAGTATCCCAAACAAAAGTGAAACAGCGTCGCAAAGTTATCTTGGTAGTGTTTAAAATTAATCATGAAGATCCTCGAATAGTATTCTACTCATGGCTGGGCAACAAATGATGAGACACGGTTTCAGTTAACATCTGGAAGAAGATCACGGTGGACGAGGAGTGCAACGACTCCGTTTGCATGAATCTACAAATAAAGGCTTTAGGATCGCAGACTGCCAATTTGGCATGTTCCCGATTACGCAGAAGTAATCCAGTTCAATTTAGAACTTCATTCCTTTTGATAGCTTTCCGGATGTTAGAGCTTCGCTGGAAACGCTGTAGGAGACAAAACATCAAATGAGGGAAGAATAGAAACTATATGGCTTATGCTTCTATGTTGGTTATGGAGTAGCATCAAAGTTGAATGTATACGGGGTTTCATCGAGAACAGCATACTGGCGCGTCTCAGGTGGGGGGCGATAAAGTTTTAAAGTCGTCTCTTTGCTTATGTAGGAGGGTGTTTATCATCGGTCGGATATCTCATGCACTCCACTAAGAATCTGGTACTTGATATCACAAGGACAGGGCGTTACCAATCGCTCGAAGAATTTGCCCGATCTTTGACAGATTCCTACTCCGAGTAATGGCTGTTGAAGTGTAAGAGGATATTCTACCTGCCAAACAATGTGTAAATCACTCTAAAGGACGACCTTCTTATTCAAGATGTGCGTGCCAGAGAGGAGACGACAGATAAAGTCATTAATATAAGTGAGGAGGATCCGTAGCAATCACTGCCCGTTTTTGCGGTTCTCATGATTGAACGCTTTATACAGGAGGTAATCGAGAGAAATTTCTTTGTTCGTGGGCGATTGTCTCTCAGACAAAACATTTCCTACTTTTCGGATGACAGAGTGAACAACATTATTATAATCCTTTTAGCGTAATTATGGCCTAGTGAATGCCGGAAGACGCGGTCACGAAGAATACACTTTAGACTCTAAGGAGACTTGCGTTCTGACAGTAGATGGTCTTACTATATATCATAAATATTTATGAAGTATATTTGTTTGCTCTTTAATTAGGTTTGTATTAACTATATAGATGGGTTGTCACTTGTATAATATCATCATTCGAGTATATTACACCAAAGATGATTATGTACAATACAATAGTGTGGTTCGTAAAAAGGTACCCATTTGTAATTTACTGAGCATACATGGTATCCATTTTGATTTATTAGAAGATGCAGAAGATTTTATTGATGCTCAATGTACCATAGCAACTTTGCATGAAAATAAATGCTTTTCAGCATTGTGTGCTAACTGCGATAACATTTGCGGTAAGAGCAACTACAAAGCAGATAAGTACGTATTTAGAGGTATTTAGGAGAGTGCAGTGTTCAAATACAGACTGATGATGGTGATTATATATATATATATATATATACAAGTCGAGGGGAGATTCAGAAGTAGGTAACCATGGTGGAAGAGGAGAAGAAAGTAACTAGATGTGATACGGGAAAGGGACACAAAATTTGATAGAGTTTTGAATGGGAGTATGGGTGAACAGGAGGAAGAATTATTGAATAATACACGAACAGTTAAAATATAAGAAGAATACAGAAGAGTTAGACAAGGAAATCAAAGAACGACAGAAGTTGGATCCAATTCTAAATATATTAGCCAATCTACTATGTGGTACATTCAAAGCTCGAATGCAGAAAAAACTGTTGAATCACGGTTTCAAATTGATAAATATCTTGGTGCGCTGAGTGAGGAAAATAATATATTATACAAACAGGGGGGAAATGATAAAGTACCCTTGATTGGTTTTGAAGATATGAATTACCTCTTGATTGATTTTCATAAAAAACATTATCATTCTGGCAGAGATAAATTAGTTAATAAGAGTATACGAAGTCATACTTAACCTTGAAATATAAGATCTGCAGACCAAAACTAGACAAGTTATCAGTAAATATTCGAAAAGTTAAGATTGTGAAGATGTATATTATCCTAAATGAATGATTGTAGTATAACATAGTCAAAATATTATTAACCTAGCCGACTTAACAAGCCTCGACACCAGATGTTATAATAAAAATACACTTGTATGTAAGACCCTATTTGAATATATTAATCTATCTATCTATTTATCTAATGTATAATATATCAGATACTTGCTCGGTCTATACAGAATAAACAACATATTTTAATTTTTCCAAAATTAATATAAGGAAAACAAATTGGGTAAATTTTTTTATTTGACCTTGAAAAATCAAAACGGCAAGTGACTGTGCTTGATGCTATTAAGTATCAAGTTAGTTATCTGTCTTTTCCCTGAAAGGACCTCACTTAGAGATTCAGCTTCCTGTGCAGTAACTGGAGTCCGCGTTGAGCATATACAGTTTGTTGATTAGTTAGCTTTTGAAGATGAAGAAGCAAATTCATTTTTACGCGTAGCAAAGTTCTCGCGATAATCTATTGCTGAGTATTGGTAACTCGGCCACAAATGGGCTTGTGGTAGAGGTAAGAATAAGTACCTATGCTAGATATGGCAGCTTGCAATGAAATGATCGAGGCGATGTGAATATAAATGGGATGAGGCTAGATTGGGATTACATTATCCGCTTCAATGTTTATACAAGTCAAAACTTACTAATAGAGCGTGTATTGGGTTACACTCCCAGCTGTTGTGTTCGCTATTAATAGATGTACAACTCATGCACGCAAAGGGATAATAACTAAATGCGAAAATACGAAACCTTAAAAAAAAAGCAAAATATTAAAATAAATGTCACTTAATTTAGTCAAAAAAAGGTCAATTTTAAAGGTCATCATTTGATGAATAAAAATTTAAAAATGCCAAGTATCATTCGGGAGGAAGATATTTAAGGTATATATTGACAACGGAGTAAAATTTTTTGGATAAATCAAGAAGCAGTAGAGACTGACTCATCCACACACATTACATTATTGAGCATTCATCGTTTATTCCTATGCAGTAACGCCAATTAGAAAAAATGTCCATGCACTAGACCCATTGGGTTTCGAAAGTGAATGCTAATCAAGAACTAGAAAGAAATATTGAGGATAACCCCATAAGTGATTTTGAAGGTTTCGATGTTGAATCCAGACGTGATTTTGAGGGGTTTAATCCTGAAGAAAATGATGAAATTTTTAAAGTAAATTGGAATAAGTTTGCCAAGTTTAATATTCAACTGACATCTGGGGAAATCCCTTCTAGTGGCTTGGATAGGGAGAAAATTGTGAGGTCGGAATTAAGTATTGAATCATCCCCGTATGGCAAGACACATGTTTTAGAACCCTGGATAAATGAATCCTCTCCTGAAAGGATTCTTTCCAATCAGAGAAGGAATAACCATGATGTTGAATTTTTAGAAACTATGTTTGATCAAAATAGTAGTTTGAACGTTGGAAGTTTGACTTCATTTCGTTTCAGTTAATCCGGTTATAAAGTATGAAGGATGGTTAATGTGTAATGACCATCATTAATGGGAGATAAGATATTTGAATTTTGATTCCAGTAAGAAAATAAAAGATCTTCTGATAAAATAAAGACTAATAGAAGAATTGCAAGAAAGAGATAAAATCTAGGAGTCTTTCATTGGAGGAAAATTAGATTCTTGAAAGAAAAACAAAAATAATTATATATTTTGAGTTACGGAGTTCAAAGTTGTGACCGTGGTTGAAGTATTTTGGAGATTGGTGTTTATATAAACTACTCTATGTACTCCGAATAGATCTAATTTCAGCTCAATATATCTATACAGTGGTGGGAGTGATATTATCACACGATTGTGAGAGTAATTGAATGGGATGAACAGAAAAGTTCAATACATTGATCAAGTGGCCGGAGACATGAACGGCCACAAAAGTTGATAAGATTTCAAGCCAAATGGGGAGAGCCACGTACCTGGAATTTTACAAAAAATGAATACACAATCCTGGAAGAGAAATCGAACGGGAGCGAGTGTGATAAATTCTTAGTGATGTGTGGGACTCCCATTGTGAATTCACCAAGGATTGGACGGTGAAAAAATACCGGAATGAAATTTAATGGGGTCAAGTAGGGAAATTGACACACTTGAAGTATCCATTCATTATGTATCCATACCAGGATAAAATTCTCTATATGATTTGGAAGTACAACAAATAATCCCTACTGCCACTATGCGAAGTCGTCAATCCGTGCAACTTTATTTTTCGCCACTTGTGAATGCCTTATTTATTTCATACGCTAAGGTAAACGCAACACTTTAAACATATCATACCACTGCGATGTATAAGCTATGTAGTGTGCAGTAGTTGTGGCTTCGGTACGAGGAGAAGGAATGGACGAGAATTCTTATATTAAACGGCTTTTTCAGATTGGGTCTGTGCAAGACACGTGCCACCTATGACCCTTAAAACATTGGCGGGCAGTAACTGAGATACATCTTTGTGCAACAATAACGTGACGTCAGGAGTGAGCTCGGAGGGGTGATCCAATGTGAGCCACTACTGCTTGGTAGCTTACCGAATTTCCAACAACAAACCTATAGGCATTATTTGTTCGGCGGTTACTTGCAAACCTATTGTAAATATCCAATTTAAAGAATTCGCAACAATAGGGAGAAGATACAATTTCCCAGTTCGGAAAAGGGAACTCCAAAAACAGATGATCTAAGAATCGAGATTGGCTAAGTCATCAGATATCGGAGAAACAACGAAGTTCGGATATGGTAGATGTAGAGACAAAATCATTCGACCGAAGAGGCTAGGACCTTGTAAAAAGCAACACATACGAAAGTCCTATGCACACGAGATAATGAAGAAAAATCTAGGATATGAACAACAGAAAATAGAAAGCACCGCATAAGACAAAAAAACTTTGTGAGTAAAGGAGGTCGTGGGCGATGACCGCTCTGTCGGTCGGGATGTTACAAAGAGGGGGAGATTACACATGGTGACCATCCCATAGAGAATACGGAATTATAGTTAGGGAACCACTCAAAGGGTGGCCTAGAGCGTATGGGATGTGAGTATCCCAAGAGATCAGTTCGAGGAGCGAACAAATTTTCGTCGCTGGAATAGCATTTCATGGAAGATTTATGCGAACGTCTAGGTTTACTCGCAAGCCACAACCAGAACATTTTCGAAAAGGATTTAAATCTATATTCTGGTCTCTATCGTTTTGGAGTATCATCTCCTTCCTAGATAGTCTGTATGTACCGTCCTTTAAACAGAGAGCATCAAGAGTAGTCTATAATGGGCAATACTCTCTGCCCATCTACATCGAGTGAGTGACTTTATTTCTAATTTTAATTATGCCTCCGACATGTGTCAATTGCATTAGAGTATCTCATGCTTTAGGCCTTTAGCCTATCTCTAGAAAAGTGCCAGCGTTTTAGGGGAGACAAATAGTAAAAGTGGTTGGTTTAAAACATAAATCAGGCTACTATACTGTTGTTGTTGGAGAATCCAAGATATTATTGCTCTCTCTGATGAGTAAGAAACTATGATAGGAAGAATTTTATCTCAAGTCGACCATCTCTAGAGGATGAAAGCATAGAAATGGTAGTTTAGTTCGCTCGTTTTATTTGACAAAATATTTTGAGATAGTGTACGCATCGAGGTCTATATTAATGATCCGTTACGTCATTACTGACCGCAGCAAGAGGCTTGCTTCACATAACTGTCGGAGCGAGGGGTGCCTAATTATGGGATATTCAGACCATATTGCTCAGGGTATAGTCATTATGATCTGAGGGCTGATACGGATACCAATATAAAGCTTGATTGTAAGCGAAGGTCTATAAATTATGTAGCAAGATCTATTAGTAGATATAAAGAAATTATGGTTACAAAATAGATGAAAGAAGTCCCCATACACTTGGATGTAGTTCGCCGTACTTGCCGTTCTATTCAACGAACTTTCGAATCATTTTCGGCAAATGTTCGTTATTTGTCAAATACGAAATGTTTATCATAGCTGTTGGCGAGATCTATCAAAAGCTTTTGATATTTTCAACGCAAAGGAAAAATATTCAATAAAATGCCAAAGATCGGTAGGTGAAGAGTCAAGGAGAATTGAAAAATTCTGCAATCAACTGTTGCTTACAGAAACCATACTGACGATTTGAGATCATATAAGAAAAATTAATAGCGTATGTTTCCATATCAATAATTTGTGTTTAGCATAGATTTTTAAACGATAAAAAAACATATTAAAACAATAAAATTATAATTATAATAGCTAGTGTTTTTCTTTCGAAGAAGATTGATGAAATGCATTTTTCTAGCAAAATGGTTGTAGGCAGAGGCGATAAAAATGTTTTAAAGTTAGAGTGTAAATTCAAAAGCAACAGTTATGAGGAGTAACCATTCGATCTCCGAAACAGAAATCATTCAAACTCAAATTAAGAAATTTTAAATACAATATTATATTTGTGCCTGAAGCTTTTGAAAGTGCTCGGCCTCATTTAACTGCAAACGATTTGCTCAGATATCGAACAATATTATCAACAGTTAGATAGAAGGGAATGAAGATAACCATATAACGTTGGTTTAGGAAACCATTTAGATGATCATAGAAATTAAAAGACAAAATAATTTATTACCAAACCTTCCGGTTAAGAAAAATTCGTAAACAATAGGAGAAACAAAAATTAGAAAAATAGGAATTTAATAAGAGGGTTGCGAGGTGTACCATATTTTGTGACGACTGAATGAGACCAGCTTGCATGCCGTAGTATATCAAAGAAATTAATGAATAGAGACTAAATAATGTGCAAGGCGGAGTGCAGTATTACTTGAAAATGTTTTGAGATTAGCAGATGTCACTGAAGAATTTGGTATAGATTGTTTTGACAGCTGTCAACGATCGCATCACTAGTACTTTATCAGTCTATCAAATGTATATTCATCGCTGAAAGAAAAATTTACTCACTTCTAGGTAGAGATAAATACAAAACTTCACCTATAGAGGCTATTTTATGGATTTAGTTTCGGAAAAATTGCCAATGTAAAGTATAAAAGACATGCCGCGAAACGGCTGTGAGAATAGGTTTCACATTTAAAAAAACAAATGGATGTAACTGACGGATTCGGTAATTGAATGGTATTGAAAACGCATTCTTGTACTCATGGATGTGGACATGGAAATGGAACTAAAAGACTGTATAATAAGATATATAATGGACTGAATCTTATATTCAATATAGCGTATATGACTTTATTAAATTTATACTAGCTACAGATTATCAACATGAAAACAAAGAATAAGGATATAACAATATGATAGTTATAAAAAGAAGCCTAACTTAATATCGATACGATGGTAATTGAGGAAATGATAATGAAGGTACAAATAGCAGACCCAAATATTCAAAATCGAACCGTTAGATGATAAATATATATACTTAATGATTACATTATTCAACATTATCATAGCAAAGATTTTGTATAATAAGCAACAGACACTCATAATAAATAATTCATTTGTCGAGGATAATGTACCTCACAAGAAACAATTATGATAATATATTAAATTACGTTCATATACAATTCAAATAACTCGACAGAAAGATAAGATATGTATTAACTAACATCACTTTCATCCTTATGTACAGAACGAATGAGTATCTTTGCGGTTCACACCAAGTTAGTTAATTAGTGATTAAGTGCCGACATTGAATCCAACTTCTGTTCTGTCGGGAACTACTTCTTGCTTTCTCTGTTTTTTCAAAATATATTAATGGTTTTAGCTTCCTCTCTTTATAAGCCCAACGTCTTTCGCTCAACTCTGAGAGATTGCGTTACAGCCTGTGGATTATGGGTGGTTTTTCGTGTTTTTTTCGCCAACTCCTTGAGAGAGGGCTCTGCCCGTGAGTGTAACTTACGTAATATATATAATATATATCTAGTTATATAGTTATATATAATATATTAATTTAATATATTTATATATAGTATATAATATTATATATTATATAATATATTATAATATACATTTATAATTTATATATAATATATCAGTAATATTAATATATAATTATCATTAAGTTAATATTAATATATATAATTAATAATATTATAACTTATAATATATATATATATTATTATAATATATATATATATATATTATATATATACTAGTATATATATATATATAATTATACTATTACATACATATATATATTATATATATATTATTAAGTATATATTTAATATATATATAATATATCATAAATATATAGATAATATATGTATATATCATTATTAAATATTAATATTATTAATAATATTATATAATCAATTCTCAAAATAGTATAGTATATAAATAATTTAAAAAATTAATAATTATATAATATATATAGTATTAAATATATATAATATATATATTAAATATATATATATTATATATTAATTAATATATAACTATATAAATATATTATAATAATATAAATATATTATATATTAACTAATATATATAATATATCTATATAATATAATATATATATATATTAATATAGTATATATATAATAATAATTATATTAATAATTAATATTATATATTACTAACTATATATATATATATATTATAATATATATATAAATATAATTATATATATATTAAATAATAAAAATAAGAATAAAAATTATAGTTCATTGAATATATGAGTATATGAATATATAACTATATTATCACTAATAAGGAAATATTAACAATTAAATGTAGTGACAAATATACATATATATAGTAAAATACAAAATAAATTATAAATATATATATATTAATATTGTAGATATATTAAAGTTTATTATTTCCAACGATATATTAAAAGTTAATTTCTATAACTTCTTGGGCACTTTCATATAGAAGTCATTATGACATACGTGTGGTCATGTTATTTGACCAGCAATCCAGTAACCTAAACTGAGGCACTTATTAATGATCACCACAACTTTTTACCCTGCGATTATTCATATTTAAGAGACATTAGACTTAATTGGAGTGCTTGATCACTTATATTTAAGGACTACTTGAACCTTTTTTACGTGATTACTTATTTGAGCGCTGAGAGAATACCATTAATTATTTCGAAAATACTAAACTATAGCGACTTCATGGGTCAATTTTGGCCCCACGGTAATTTTTGCCTACCTCATGAGATGACACAAAACATTATATTTATTTAAGCGACCTCTAATATATTTGCGAACCAACACATAAAATACTCATTAGAGCAAACAGAGTAATTTATTGCATGAAACACCAGAGTTGGTTATTGAGCCAATACCTATATATTTTTAGGAACAACACTAATTTTGCACATCACATATCATAGGGTATGAGCTAAACGATCGAGTCAGCAACCGTATAACACGGTTATATATAGCATTACAGCACACACTCGCACTCTCATTCGAACGCGCAATGAATTTTTCTACTGAAACACATGAGAGATCTATTTATATATATGAGTCATAATAGAATATATTTGGAGAGCACTAACAATTATGATACAAGGACTCATAGACACTATTAATTCTTTGTATATATTCGCGTAGAAGCATCGAAAACACCGAATTCTTTGATAGCGAGCACATACAATCACACAGCAACACACACACGAGGTGAACAGCACATGCACAACAACAATATCCATATACACTATAGCATAGATATAAATTGCACTCATATGAAGACACCACTCTTCATCAATAAGCCAACAATCAATATACACACTAATAGCTTACACTCTCCAAGTCTAACAGCCAACACGCGTACCATAGCTACATAACACAATTGAAGCACTCAACAATCACAACGCTAACTCAAAACCAGCTCTACATATATACACTGATAAATCTAATTCATAGAACCCTATACTAAACCTATATCTCATCACACACTAAACACTAATACCTAGAGACCACGTACACTACCACGCTACAACAAAACTAAAGCACCGTAAGAGAGCGTAACCATGAGCTAACTAGAGAACATGAGCGCAAAACACGATAAGAACCAACGATACAGACTAAACATAGAGTAGAGCATAGACTAAGCGTAAGCGAGCGCAAAGGAACTAGAAGACCAAGGACAGCCTAATCAGAGCGTCAAAATGCTGAACCATACCTAAGGCATTCACTACACACAGTCAACTCAAACATCCCTCGGGGCAGGGAAAGATCCCATTTTCCATACCTCATACATATGGAATCAAATACGCTGAAACAATGCTCAAGGACAATCAGTCTCAATATCAAGACAACACTGTACTTATCTACTGCCTTGAGCAATCCACAACAGGACCTTAACGACCAAGGCTAATTTCAATGCTTATGACATATCAATAATATGATTACATAGCGATAACTATACATACACCCTCGCAAACTAAACAAATAATATCCGTAAATAACCTAAGAACTCCATAACTAAAATCTTCCTAGAATATACAAATCTAAATACCTATCTACACACATGTCCCCTAACATAACAGAATGTATATAACTATAGATTATGAAAAGAAATTTAAAATGAATATATATATAAGAGAGACACATAATGTAAGATTAAATATAGACAAATATATAAAATACTAAATTAAGAATAATCAAAATATATTAAGAAAACCTCACAATACGCATTAAACAATATGTAGACTATAGAGAGAAGAGTAAACACACTAAAGAGATAAAGTAAGAGTGTATCATATAATCGAAGTAATATTACATAATTAATAATAAGTTGAACATATAATGCTTATTATATAATAAAGTAAAGCACATGAATAGATGACGTGACATCAGGCACACGAAAGTGAGAGACCCGATGAGGATGAGCCAAATGAAATTGAACAAATAGAGATAGAGCAAAGTTGAGTGGAATAGATTCACAAAGTGAAGTAGAGCACATAAGTGACATCAATAAGATGAGAATAGAAGTAATAATAAGTAGGAAAGATGAATGCACAACTATTGTAACCTTATTGACAGAGACCTTTGATAAGAGCGTTACTGATCGTAGAGAAGACCATATAAAGGGTATTGCTACATCGTCATGGTAGATAAAGGTGATATGAGGAAATCGAATTAGGGATATATTACAGATGAAACGCATGCTAGAATACGTATTACTACTAATGGGTTTAGTCTTATAAGTATTGCTATATACAGCTATTTATTAAATTACAGACAACGAATCACGATTGAATGACAAATTGATGAACTGTATAAGGAACACTAGACAGCTTGATTAAGCACTTTACTCTCCATAGCCAGCTGTGAAATAAAACATAGACCTATAGATTACATCTACATACTACGTGATATTATGTGTAGGATTCGCATCAAATTATGATGATCAAGACTTGGATGACGATTCCATACAGTAAATTGCGCATTCAAGCATTGATATGTGTCACTCTAGTGAAAGGTTCGTATGCTTATATGAGTCGTACATATTAGATGACCAATGTATACTAATGAATAAGTAATAAATAATAATATTGAGAGAAAACCAATAACTAATAGATATAGAGAAATTGACATATCATATCTTTGAAAATAAGAAAAGATATGGCGATTAATTCCGCATCTCGCACAAACAAATAATAAATAATATAAATAACAGAGAAACTTAAAACAAATATTAATTACAAGTAAGCATTAAGAATATAATATATTAAAAAGTAACTTAACCTAGTTTTGTGAAATCTATAATTAATATTGATGCTTTCCGGATCAACAGGAGAGACATATAAAGAGATGCGACTCGATGTCACGAAATTACCACTGAATAAGAAGGTGCAAGACGCACAGCGTTTACACTTGGAGCACAACCGACAGAATGAACTCAAAATTAAGCATTACCCACATATATTAATATTTTCACGAGAAAATAACGCAAAACAATTAGAGAGATGATAGCAATAAACAGCAAGGACAGCAAATAATAATTACACGCGATATACCCGCGCGCAGTCTGAGATAGACGAGACCAGAGCACAAGGCACAGCCAATAATACCCAACTACGAATGAACAAAATTAATACATAATAATAAAAATCAAAATATAATTTGAATAAAAAAATAATGAAGATTTTTTTTCGATTGTCGTTATAAATAAGAGAAGAGAGTTTAAGTTAAGAGATAGCAATACTAATAAGATACAAAATGCAAAATTTTATTTCAATCAATAAACATCAATTATTTTAAATATATAAAAACACATTTATCGCAGATAACATCAAACTATAGTAACACTACATAATGACAATACTTATATATAATTATTAACTATAATATCTAAATTATTAAATAAGAATTATTAAATAGAATGATAAAAAAAAAAAATAGATTACAAGAGAAGAGATAAAGCCTCCCTAAGTGGAGAAATTTCATAAAACATTTGTATAAAAAACACGAAATTTTTTAGATACATTATGAAAACTATAACTATAATCACATTCTATTCAAACAATGTAAGGATATATTCAGCATAAATCAACAGAGTGATACGGCACACCTAAAAGGGGAATTAGAATGCTCTTTGTGAGTATATACTTATACTTGACGTTCAGCTGATTACAGTCATTTACGTTTAATGATCAGATATAAGACGAGTATAGAGTTATTAACTACAAATTCTTTAGTAATAAAGCTCTTTAGAGTCTACTAATTGTGCTTAGAAATTTAATACCTTGCGCTTAACTCTCTCATAAAATTACAGAAATGAATCTACATCACCAATAAATAGATGACACGTAAAAATCTAGACGTAAAATCTTCTATATCGACAGTATGACCTCGAGCAAGCATAAGGTTGAGAGATCACTAAACTTTTGTTTCTCACATCGCTTTGAGACTGCTCTAAAATAAGGTATCGACATGAATCTCTCCTGCAAGGGATACAATATATACATTGGTCTATGTTTCAACTCCTCATCTACTTATACAGAGTATATACCGACTTAATAGTCACGGAATATATAAGACTCAAGTATGAGTATTGAAGTAGACAGCCAAAGCAGATATATTATACAATTTCACATAGTATTGATAACTAGCTTACTACTTCTAGCGTTTTTACTGCGTGTGAACCCACGTAGCGTCATCAACTGTCATAGTCTGATAACTTCAAATCAATAAATATAAGATTTAACAGGCTATGACAGTTGATGAAGCTACGTGGGTTACCAGAAAAGAAATACTAAAACAACTGGTTTAAAAATGACCCCCCCTCATCCGAGAGTGAATGTCAGTTCTAGGAAAGTGCGTCACCAAGTAAGAAGCAGATAACACTGAAAACTGGGTCCTTGAAGTGAACCTACCATTAGCTGTTATGAGACAAGAGAAAAATTGCGAGAACACCTATCAGAAAAGATTCTATTCTGTAATATTTATGAGTATGGTACGATTGCGCAAAGTAGCAGTTAAATTTGTGCCAAAACATCTTTCGCTTGATGTCGCACAAGACATGCTCAAAACATACGACTAGGATGCAGAATTTCTTAATACTGTGATAACTGGAGATGAAGTCGTGTATGTGTAAGCCCAAGAACAAATATTCCAATCATCTGAGTGGAAGCATTTAACCTCGCCAAGATCCAAGAAAGCACCGCAGGTGAGGACAAAATCATGGTAATAAACTAATGGTATAAAATAACATTTCCGCGTGTGCCCAATATTAACTGAAGGGTTACATCACGTAATGTTTTCTCTTTGATTATATGCATATCTAATAAATAACGTTATAAATTTATCACAACTTTGATTTGATTTATTTTACCTCGTCTCAGCACCTTATTATTATTCGTATATTGTTTCGATACGCAGAATTTTAATTTTATACATAATAACTTTAAATGTATTCTTAGTACGATTTATCACTTTAATAATTATTGCCAATTTGCCATTAAAAAGAACCTTCAACCATTTTTTATTCACATTCATTAATTTGGAAAGAGGTGTAATCTAAATATCCTTAATTATTATCATTTATCATGTCATTAATATTAACATATTTATTATTTTATTTGTTTAATACTTTTTATTTTTTTATCCTCTTCCTGATTCTTAGTGCTTTTATCTCTTCGCACAGTTGATTATAGTTATTCGAGTCCTTCTATATATATAATTAGTATCTTATATTTTGAGATACATTATTTTACTTCCGTCGTTTGATTTCATCTCTATAATCATGATTACAATATCTTCAATCAATATGATCTTAAATTTTTACTTCTTTTATTAATTCAATATAAGTCTTGATTGTGATTGTTAGTTTGAGAATTTATGGTTTATTTGAGAATTATAGAAGAGTGAATTAAGAAATAAACCATCCACATACCCGAAAGCTAACACCACTTATCCGTCATAGTCGGTATACATTAGCAAACCTCGCATAATAGATAATAAGAATAATCAAATAATCATAAAAAAATGTTAATAATAATAATGAATAAATATAATAATAATAATAAATAATCCTCACGAAAACAACAAGAATAAAATAAAAATAATAAATAATAAAAAAATAAAAATAATAATAATAAATAATAAGAATATTCACATCACTAACAAACCCAAAACAATAATAAAGATAATCAATAAATAATAATAAATAAATAATATAATAGATAAAACATGAAAGTATAAACAAGGTTCAACCAAAATCAAAGAATAAATAATCAAGAGATTGTCAATCATACTACGCCTCACGAAATTATACAATCAAACACGTCTTCAAAAACTCAGACTGCTCTACAAAGACACTGCAACTAAACAAGATTTGAGATTATGTACACATCTCTACAAAACGAGATATTAATAAACCACGACACGAGAAACGGTACAACTCTGAAAGCACACTATTTTATTTTACAAGTACGCATCACAAGATTAACATAACACGATAGAACACACACACACCAACACTAACGATACTCTACCTCTACTACGTATCTAAACATACTACGACACAAATATAATATCACGCCGTACATAGTCAACACAATATTATAGTTATATACAAACGTAGACATATAATAAGTTATTAATTTATTAAACTTTAATAATGTTTATGATTAAAACTATATATTTAATTACTATACTAATATTACATATATATTACTAAAACGTTAGCATTTAATGAAATCGAAACAACTTGACTAATAATAAAAATCAAAATATTATTATTTTAAACTAAATAATATTATTTATATAACTGTATTTATATTATAGATTATTATAAATATATTAATAAAATCATTAAGGCAAAGTTTATTAAAATAACTTTAGTAAAATGTTACATAGTGAATTATTTATTATTAAAAACATAAATTATTACGTACACTATTATAAGTGCAATAAATCAGTAAAAATAGTAAGGAGATCAAGAATATACTATATAACGCCTACTTACTCTCTACATAAGAACCATACTAATGTAGCCAAAAGTTTATTATGTTCTATATTGATCATATATGAGACTTTTCGATAAATAGTTAGCATATGTAATATAAGTAATAGGTACAATACAATATAAAAAAATCTAATTAATTAATTATTTCTTCATCAAAGGGGTCCCAATAAGAAATCTTATTAAGAGTATTTTATTTAAGAAAATTACAAATTAATATACCTATACATATTATTATATAATTATATTTCATCTCTAATGAAATAATATAAAATATATTTAATACAAAGTTTTTTAAATATTCGGATTTCTTTATAATTATTATATAGCTATGTATATCATTGACAATACCATAATACATGAAAGAGAATAAATCAACCAACAATACCGCACTACCACAGTTACAAATGGGATTTCGCACAAATGAGACCGCGATCAACAAGTAAAAATGATTGAAATTACACAAATCTACATTCAATATTATCGTATAGGCATATCTATATTATTGTATGAACACTACACGGGCGAATTGACCTAATAAAACCAAGGTATCAAATATATATTTCAAACTCTAGAGAGAGACCTTATATGATAAAATGTGGTGCATATAACAACTAATAGTATTTATAGTAAGACCCAGAGACGTAATTTAGAAGTATACTAAGATTTAGGGTAATAATAGCTTATCTTAAATATATCAAACTAGGCACGGTATTTAAGACCTGAGATAAAACTGATATCGATAAGTATATTGCAAAGAGTGATAACTATTCCATAATAGACAGATCGTAAGAATATCAAATAGATGTAATTATTTATAAATATATGTATAAAACATGAGTGAGAGTAAACATAATGACACTGGAGTGCGATAAGTATCATTTGATGCGATAGGTATATTAAAAGAGATTAAAAGTGGGACAATTATCTTATGAGATCGAGATTGTGATCGGTGAGGATGGTCAGAATCTATCACCCGAGAGATCTATTAGAAAATGAGAATTAAAAGTCAGAGAGTAGAACTGTCGGAAATAATAAAATATAAAGTATTATAATTTATTAGAAAACCTTTATTTATGAGTTATTTAAGGTATGTAAAAATACTAAATTAGTTTTCATTAATCCTGAGCTCTAACGCGTCTGAGATTGAATGAAATCTAATTCTGAGCTAGAGCAGGATGTTCTATGATTATTCCACAATACCATATTAAAATCTATATACATGTATTTGACTGTTGAAAGGCTGATGGTGACACTAAATCTCTAGTATATGTATAATAAATAGTGTTCTTATTTCAACATAAGTGTTAAGTCATATTATAAGTGCTTACATATAATCAGGTATTAATAATAGATAATAAGAGCACAGTATCGCATAGACGAAGAGAAAATTCGTCCCAGAGTAAGAACCACTCATAAAGCACACTACAGTATTAATCGACGTGAAGAAGGAGCGATCATTGATTTATTATAATAAATATAATTTGGGTAAGTAAGAGAATATGTGAGATAATATTATCAATTAGAATGATTCACACGAATGAAATCCAGTATGTTATGTTGAAAGGGATACTTCAACACACGAGCAAACAATATCACCAAGCTTTCAATACACAGTATTAAAGAAAGACCTGAATATACATCAACAACATTTTAACTTGCAATGATTCGATCAACTTTGAGATCTTTCTTTATCGCCATTTTTCATGGTAATAAAGAACGTCTACCAAAATGAGGTGTACAACAGAGTAGCAGTGACTATATGTATCACCAAGATATTACTATATTTATCCACGCACGACTTCACGAGCTCACTGAGAGAGCGAGTAAAATCAGTAGTCACTGAGGCAAAGAACCATTCAGATACTCCATCGATCCTCACTAAGACAATTATACAATGCATTCCTCGCACACAATATCAGCACTTGCATTAGATCTAATTGGTGCAGGATGATACATACCGTACATCTGTGACCTACCCAGCATTGGCACTCTCCTTTTCAGCTCGCGCACACATTAGAGCAAGGTAGTTCAGCAAGAAATCATAAAGTACACGTATAGCAAATATCTATCGTAAAGCCGTAACATCCACAAAAGAATATACAGAAATATTTATTACATATTACGTGCCCGTCACTAATATTTAGTATACTTAGTGATGCTTAGTTAATAAAATGGTGAATAGTCAAAAACATTCCATTTCAAGGACATCAGTTATATAATACCCCACTAGTTACACGATGACTCATCACAAATGAGCTTTATTCATCACACATGCGCGCGTTCGTTCACTAAGTTTGCTAATATAGATCACTTTCAGAAACATTCCTGGTCTCTAACAATCATACGTTTAAGAAAACATGGCAGACCACCTATACTTCCACCATTGAAACCAGCAATTGTAAATATTCCTTCAACCTATCTGAGTAGGAACTATTTCTGAATGGTAGTACTCATCCTGCACCAATATTTATCTCCGAGAATTCGGCACAACAATAGACTCATCTCGCGCGAAACGATGAAGCGAACTATATAACCAAGATACGATAATGATATCGATGATAAGTTAGCAAAACGTATTTAATGAATTTGTAAGACCTAATACAAGGAGTTGAGATATGACACACAAATAATGATAGTTCTGAAATGGTCAAATTTTCTAGAAAGTATCACAATTAATGTTTCTACATCTACTGATATGTTAAAGATAAACTATGATGATACTAGTTTAACCAAACTATGCTGGATACAACTCTATATTATCCCAACTTTCTTTCACATACTATAAGTCATCTAAAGTTATCAATCATGGAATTAGTTGATAAATTTATTCATATCCTCATTTAGAGAGATAACTTGTGAGTCACGAATGATTTTTGTAGGCCCAAAAAGATTTCAGCTTTCAAGATATCTCATAACTCACACACAATATACCGCGCTGTATAAAAAATTTGCATAATTAATATGATCTGCTAACATTCTCACCTATTCTTTATGATCTAAGATCCGGTGCAGAAAGACAAAATATTTAGACATTCACATGAAGTACCCTACATAAATTTATGATTAAAATGGAGGGAACCATAAAAAGGTATCGTCCTCTCATCATATACTCTGTTCCAACTGAACAGCTGTACTATCGTTTATATAAGAAATGGCATTGCTCTACCTATACAGATCATATATTACCTAAATATGCTAAGTAAGTAACTCATCACATAACTTCTCAAGTGTCGTACGCGATACTTCTGCGATAATTAAACTATTCGCCCAAAACATATGACAATGAGCAAGTAAATTAGTTGAGGCACAAGAAAGCATCAAATCATCAATTACTTCCAGAGTGATGTGTTTAATATTACATTAGTATAATGGTAAAAGACCATCGTCAAATCTCAGACATACAAACTAGACGCATTTCGCTCAACTGACAAAGAACATTGTTCTTTGTCACTATACATTATTAAAACAAAATAGACGAAAATATGATCTATCTGCTATAGAGATTCATTCCCTCCATCATATAACTCATATTCACATATACGAAGAAATGGACTTCACTCAGTTTTTTGTTGCACTTCGCACCTTCAATCGAGAAAGGTCGCACTTATTCATACTATAGCTAGTAGTGACTCAAAAAATAACACATCAAGAGCAGTTAGCAACTCACTACTCATGAAACACAGCATATCTTGACTACGAGTAACTTTATAAAAAATGGATACACACCATGAGAGACCATCCGAGATTCTTCGCTACATAGCATTGATTTCACACCTGTTCATATCAAATTAATCCTTCTTTTAATAAATCATGAATATGTATAATACCTCGATATTTTTGATGATAGTTCGACAAAAAGAAGTCTATTTTAATTGAGCATATAGTTTTATAGGCTAGACCTTGAGAAGACGACTTCTAATACGTCACTAAGAGTCTATAGAGAGTGCCCAACATATCTCAAGACTTAGGCATGAGCACAGTCTTTAGAAAACTAACTGAAATTCATGAACCTCTCTGTTATAACTTTCGTGTGTATGATACTAATTCCCGTCACTATTCACTACCACTGAGAATCCTAGACAATGATCATCTAAATCTATCCGAGAGGAGCGTAGATTATAGTCACATTTCATCAACAAAACACAATCTATGTACAGGTCAAGAGGTTCTGAATTACTCTCAGAGGGGTACATCTGTGCGTATAGATGGTAGGTAGCGACGGTGATGTGCTGTGTCCTCTGATGTTTTGGTACTTTTCGTGAGAAATGCTCAATTTTAACGCAAGGTGAATATATAGTAAACGCGAAATAGAGTATCACAAATCACTATTTATAACAGGAAACTACTAAATATAGAGACGAGTCTATATACTGTTGTGTGGTATCAAGAAAAACATCTCCTGAAGCGCGCCAAATCAATGAAGGTATAAAGTACAACATGATCACAGAAAATTTACAACCAATGTTTCTACGTATATCTCTATTTAACAAATCGAGAACAGATTAGCGAGCAATGAACTTTTATTCAAGATCAAGAATTAGATAACAACCACACTGCATTCTCAGTACTCTGAGTTCATCGACAAGATATGCGAGAATAACTTATACTCATCTAAAAGGTAATAATATTAATACTCTCACATTTATGGCATCTCGGCGCTCAAAAATATAGAACGATGAATAGAGTACTCAAACATATAAAGCAATTCAAGTTGATGTCCACAGCAGGCTCTCAATCTTAAGTAGCCTGGGGGAAAATGCTTAAATAATTGAAGAAACGATAATAGTTAGAAAAGTTGCAAAATAAATAAGAAGCTCCCTTAAAAGAAATAAAAATTATTAATTGGGAATATGATAAAATAATGGATATATACTTGAGAATATTATATAGTAATATGGTAAAGCTTTTAGTTTATCCTTTTAATAACTTGGGTTTAAATATCTTTAATGAAACTAAGCTAATGTTAATCTTAGCTATCAGAAGTTAATAATTTTGAACCAACATATAGCTTAGGAGACTGTCGAAAAATTGCAAAACCAAGATAATAATTCAACAGTCTCATAAAGAGCAGACAAATAAAGAAAAGTAAGGTTCAGGAACATATATGCATGGAGTGATTTTCAATTACTGATGGAAGGTGATTTATTATGTAGATCCATTGCTAATTGAGAGTATATATATTGTGGTGATATCCTTAGTTTTCAAAAATGAAAAGAAATTACGAACTAAGGCATAGTGAGTGTGAGATGACGAGTTGAAGAGCGTCGTAAAGTGGAGAGAAAAGGCTTGTATTTATTAATGTTATAAAAATATCATTTTGAGAATATTAATAACAAACACATGAGAAATTGCAAGCGTAGAGTGGAGACAGACTAGAGTAAAGAGTGTAGCTTTGTACGCGTAGTTAGGATCGATCACACAGTGACGATCGAAATCTCGAGCCATAAGAGCTGTAGATGATGGAGGTGGGTCTTGCTGAGTGCTATGTTAACTATCGACCCTCTGTGCTACGCCCACACACTATATATCTGTATGTATATAGTGGTGGTTAGTTAGAAAATCTCTGTGAAAGGTGAATGTCAACAATCATGTTTGTAGACAGGTGTACGATCACAGTCTATGATAGTCACTCGAGTACCTCTTTATATGTTGTTTCAACGGTCATGTGTGTGTGTAAAGATTGTAGCACGCGATGTGTTTCGTGTGGCTGAATATGCAATGGATTGTGTGTTTGTGTAGCGGGCGTCTCCTTGGCGTTGTGTCTATTATCACTCTTGCGGTTACGCGACGACGTCGTATGAAAGAGACAGAAGGTACAAGACCAACTAATCGCTATAACGATGATAACATAATACACTCCTCTCCAACAAAATCGAGACTCATGACGAATGACAAAGACTAATGAGTATCCAAACCGATAATTATATCTTATCATATGATGTTTCTCGAAATGATAGTACATGAAACATAGAAGAGAGTATGAGATATAGGTTAGGAATAGAGAGAGATATGAAATGAAGACATTAATATAGAGAAGGTAATTAAAGAAGATTATAAAATGTACGTATAAAGGAAAAATAATTATTTGGAAAATTGCGAAGAAAATAACATCATTAGAAATGATGGAAATAAAATTAGACTTCCTCTAGAGATACAAAGATAAAAAACAAGTAATTGAAACAAAATAAAAATAGATGAAATGTTATCGAATAATAATAGATAAATAAAGATATAGAATAGATAAAATAAGTATAGTAAAAAATATAAATAATATATATAAGAGATATTATATAAATAATAAACATAGGAAAGCTAACTAGAAAGTGTAATACACCGATACTATCAGAAGAATGAAATACAATAAATAGTTATAGTGTAGTCGATTATAACACGTGAGAGGCGCAGTGTTAAGTAAGTGAAGAGCGAAGAAGAGATACGCGTAGCAGTAAGACTTAAATGCCAGTTTATTATCGGAGCGTTACAAATTATGATAAGAGTAACTGTAAACAGGTAACAACAAATAGCATACTAACCCTTCCTTGGAGTTAGGGTCGAGCGGACTAGTATCTTTGAATTCCGTAGCGAGAGCAACTGCATTGTATTATTAGTAGGTATGCATCATAATACATACTATCTTTATAAATTAAGGATTATATATTTATTATTAATAATATAAACCTTTTGTTATATATACTAATAGATGAAACACATCTGGGAGTGGAGCTCGTACGGATGCAAGTGAAACAATGCATTACTTAAGATGTTCAATTATAATTGAGCACGTCATTAGGTCGAAGTGCAGTCTCTAAAGAATATGTAGTGTGAAGCTGATAAGATACTAAGAGAATATTAACCTAGCTTTAAGGAGTGTTCAGTATCGTGTTTGAGAAAACATATTAGTACAGACGGTCAGCAGAGTAAAACACATTAAAGTCTGGTGATATAGTAAGTGCAAGTCTCAAGCATCTTTATGGATGTAGATAGAGCACCGTTCAACCCTTTTGGCTGTAGATGTTACGAGGGAACAGTTAACGTACGCCGGATGCAACCCAGAGAAAAAACGATGAATTATCTATACAATTTTAACTGCAGAGCATTGATGAGAGAGTATATAAGCACTATATCTGTGCATATAAGTAAAGACGATGCATTATATAGCTATTGAGACAGATCTGACAATTGTGAGATCACTATGGTTATCTCTAATACCATAAGAGTGCCGTGAAAGAAACAAATAACAAGACTTTGATCTCAGAAAAGCACTTGTCTATTTTTAGCTGCTCTGTAAACAGAGTACATATCTGTATTCACAACTATCTTCAATGAGTTGACAAAAGTATTCAGTAATGAAACATCATAAAAGGTGTCTATAAATAGAAGTACGATTATTTTATGTATGGTACTTGCATATAAATGTATAGTGTCAGTAATAAATATAAGAGACGATTTAAGGTTATGATACGAGTAGAACAACTGAAGTATAGACGAGTGACATACAGAGAGTGTACCAATTCTGAACATTATGATATTCACACACAATTGCAGACTTTATTTACGGAGCGATGAGTTATAAGACACATGAACTTATAATATAATGTTAATAGAGTATAGATGTTATAATAAAATTTCTAATATACGTCTGATTTTAATAGGACGGACACATACGTTTACTGCTATCCTAAATAAGCGGGCCATTCACGCAGCGGAGCAGGTACCGATTACGAGTTAAGCCCAGCCGTAAGACTGTATACCATAGCGGAACATAAGCGTGAGCGCTTCATTAGATAGTGACAGACGAGCACATGCTCGCGGGTCGGTAAATGCAGAGATAATGATCGACTAGAACCTCGAGCTGCAACTCACTCTCTAGACGCATGAGTCGAAGAGGAATAGAGAGAGGCGCGCTCATCCTCTCAGTGGTAGGACGTCGTGTAGTTAGAGATACAGCGGGAGCGATAATACGAAACTTAACGTTTCCAACCTTCTTAATGCTGGACTCTCAGCAAACGAATAAAATAACAAAGCTTAACATCTAATAATAAATGAGAGAGGGCTTGTCAAGACACAATTATTATTAATACGGTTGTCAGTCTCAAAATGTAGGAGTAGTTCACGTACAATATTTATGTAAGACACTGCAGTTGTGAAGCACAATTTGTCAATACGATCAACAATATTTAAAAATTATCATGCTACCTATTTTAATTCAAACATTACCATGATGATCTAATACATAAAAATCACCTTCCCAAAAATAGTTATTAAAGTATATATCATATGCTGAGAAGCTATATATGAATAGAGCGATCTAAGTATAATGAAGGAATTATCAAAAGAGTTATGCATAATGAAATAAGTCATATGAGTGTTGGTGTAGTGATCGTACGTGATAATGAATCCGAATAGTACTGGTTAATGTAGTAGTATATAAGAAGAGATGAGATAGTGCTTAAATAAAGTGTTATGCTCAAGTATTTATGAGTGTGAGATAATAGATTAGAGATGTGTTTATAAATGTTAAGAAAATAATACGAAAACTGACATAGATGGGGAATAGAAAATAGCCCAATGCAATATAAGTCCGTAAGATATAGGTCGCGAGTAAGAAATGAAACAAGAATTAAAAAATAAGAAAAAATCTCGATAAACACTGAATCGACTGGATAGAGGAGAGAGATCTAAAAAAGAGTACACACCATGAAATTAAGGGTTGAATTAAACTTCTTATTAGAACTTGAGTAAACTGCTTCGAAAACATCGTGGTCAATTATCCGTTGCGGCTACTCCGTTCGCCAACTTGTAGTCACTTACTACTTAGGAGCACTACAATGTGTGACACACACTGGCCAAACTTTCAATCTAGACACATTCACCACCACCGCATGCTAACCGGATCTAAACCCATATATAGGCCCTGGAAGGCACGTTGACTACAATTAGCACCTCAATCACACACAGTCACTGACAATCCTTAACAGCTAGAATGCCACTCCACGCTACAAAAGAATGAAATCTCACAAGAGGAACAACTAACAGCATGAAGACTAGTCAAGCGTAGGAAGATGAACTGCGATCACGGAAGACACGAGTGATAGGAACAACAAGAGACATTCCACAACAGCGCATACCACAGAGGTTACAGACAGAGAGGAGGTCCGGAGCGTATGCCCCATATCGTCCAACACGCGAAACTAGTACGGAATGCTAAATCGAACAGCGACAGAACGTCAAAGCCCGACATACCATGCACACTGCGCGTCCATTAAGCTCGCTGAGGCGAGCGTGCGGAGAAGGAGTGCGCGTACACGGACCGGAGAGTATATTTCCCACCGGCTTCTACCAGCATATCGTGCTATGTAGCGTAGCGCTATGAAGGATATAATATAGGTATTGGAGAACGTCCCTAACGAGTCAACGATCTGTCGGCCGGATAGTGATTACGTGTAAGGTCTAGTAGTCATACTTGCAGAGAAACATGACTGACAGGCTACGTGTTACGAATATGTGCTTTTGCGCTGTATCGCTGTGTATGCCCTAGAGTCCTGCGGCAGGAACCTCCGTGAATAACGTGGAATGACCGCGCCAACTAAAAGTTAAGAGGACTAAAGAGCTGCGCATTACAGAGCTGTCGCGTATATGAGGCTCACTGTTAGAAACTGTATAACTGGAGAGCGGAGAAAAACCTGTCAGCTATAAT
>JABUQX010029645.1:5000-7500 GCA_015478945.1 Trachelipus rathkii
ATGGTATCACATGGACATATTAATATAATTTATATTAATAAAAATTGTTAATTTACTTAAAATTATTACTAAAAGAAAATTAAAATTATAATTTAAAATCCTTTGTGTGATTCTGTTCTTACAAATGAAATAAATATCTTTCATTAAATGTCTCATTATTAATTCAGTAATATAATTATTTTGTTATGAAAAAACTTTTTAAAATTTTTTTGAAATGATAGGTCTCCGGCCGGAGAAGGCCGGATATTAGTGATCTCCGGCCGGAGCCGGAAATACGGTGGATCACTATATTGTATATATATATGTAATATATATATTATACTTATATATATATATATATATATATATATATATATATATATATATATATATATATATAATATATTGTATATATATATAGTATATATATATATATATATATATATATATATCGCCCCTAGAGAACAAGAGTTCAACTAGAGTTGGTGATGAAAGCCATTTTCAAAATTTAATTAAAGGAAAACAAGAACGGAACACAGCGTTAATTGGTAAAGACTTTACCTGAATGTAAGTAAAGAACACGAATGAATGATTAATGCGGTCAAGTCTGGGGTAAGAGAACTTGACAGAGAGAGAGGATAGAAACGAATTGAACGAGATCTCTTCAGAGAGAAGTCAGAGAGAGAGAGGAGATGAGAGAGAGAGAGAGGATAAAAACGAATTGAACGAGATCTCTTCATAAGAAATGTATGACTAGAGAATTTAAAAAAGTTGTATAAGAAGAACTAAAGGAGCAGAAAGAAATTGGGAGAGTAATTGAGATTGGAAGACTTGTCAAGCTTGACAAAAGCCCTAGACATCTTCATCCTTTGCATGGGGGGAAACCCCCACATAAATATGATGAAAACTTCATTGAATTTGGGAGGTTTGAAGAAGCTTTAGTGAGAGTATCAATGCTTACTTCCGAAAACGATATAAAGAAAAAGATATATAACGAATACTAAGGACAGACGCTGGTTTGAGTTTTGTTTTCTAAGGAGATATTGTAACAGTTTGGAAGATCATTTTAAGTAGATAGAGAGAGGAACTTAGATTTTGAGACATCATCTTTTTTATATCTCATTTAAAATATGAGAAATATCAAATGTCAGTTGTTGATAGTTAATACTATTAAAATCAATTTTTTGCTCTTAAGTATGACGCTTTTTTAAATTAAAATAAATTAAAATTTATATATATATTATATATATTATATATATATATATATATATATATATTATTATATTATATATATATTATATAATATATATATATATATATATATATATATAATATAATATATATATTTTAATTATTTTTAATATATATATTCTTGGTTGATTTCAAAGTTCACCACCGCCAATGGATTTCCTCTAATTCTCGAAGATAAGATGACGAAACTGCCCACCACTTTATTCTATCCAGAAGGGACTGAGAGTTGATGAAGCTCCCTACTCGGTATCTCTGTTTCGCTTAAAGAATGATACCAACATTCCAGACCTCTTCAAAACCTCTAATCCTTCTCCTTATTCGGTTAAACTCTTTCCCCCTCTGGGTTCCTCCAATCACCCTTCTTATTATCTTCGTATGCTGTTCTCCTCTTTCAATTATTCGGCAGAAAGACCCGTCTACGGCGAGGAAATATTTTTACCACTTCGGTGTCTGCTAACTGACCTGACTTGCTGGTCGTATATTGCAGTCATTAGTACTTTATTTCCAATAGAATGATAACGCCTCTGTGGAGGAACACCTCGGAGTGTGCGGAAACGCATTTAACCGGGGGATTCTTCTCTGGCACGGAGGGAGTACATCCCATATTCTTTTCCCCTTCAGCTAAAAATAACGAACCTGGTTTAACTCTGCTTGTACTCGTACTCTTCGCCACATGGACGACGATGACTTCAGGTATTACCTTCGTCTTCAAGCTCTAGAAACTCATGTAACTTGTTTTTGGAAAAGGCAATAACTCTTTCTGGTTTCTCTTCCTCAATCCCTCATTTTGGCGTTTTACAAAAAATTTCACTCTAACTTTGCTCTTCCTCTTTCCCTTCTCTAGTATATTCTGGCGGCACAACTCTTCTTTACTATCTTCTAAATTTGAACTCTTCATTCAAACCTTTTCTAATTCCACCTTAGACGATTTCGGTGCTATTCCTCCTTCTCCATCCAATTCCAACTCATTTATGCCTAATGTAATTTCCTATAAATACGTTATTTTCGCTCTCTCTCTGAGCTTAACACAAAGAAGGTGTACGGTCCTGATGGTATTCGTTCTGTGGTTCTCAAAACTTGTGCCTCCGAGCTTGCATCCTGCCTTGATAAACTATTTCGTCTCTTCCCAATTCCTTCGATCTTCCCTTCCTGATGGAAGCTGGCGCTCAACTGGTGAGCTTTCTCTCTTTCGGATTCTTGATCCTATGCCCTTCGGTATTTCGGTGAATCTTTCGCTGTGGCGCTGAACATATCGAAAGCCTTCACAAAG
>JABUQX010029645.1:25000-32500 GCA_015478945.1 Trachelipus rathkii
ATTTTTGCCGTAAATTACAAAATAAAGCAAATAAACATAAAAAGTATGTTTAAATCTATATTATCTAGCGATAAATAATAAAATCAGCCAGAATGCATGGAAACATGCTAGATATGGCCATAAAATAGCAAAGTTGTTAATTCTGACTTCTGAGAAAATGGGTATTGCTATAGAAATTTCTTTCGGAAAAGGTCCTATTAGTTAAGGAGTGTGTTAGTTAATATATATTTGTTTTTTTTTATTTTTATATATATAAAATATATATATATATATATATATATATATATATATATATATATATATATATATATATATATATATATATATATATATATATATATATATATATATATATATATATATATATATATATATATATATATATATATATATATATATAAAGCAAAAATAAAAGCTGTTAAGTTTTAAAATTAATACATAGAATCATGCGTCTGGCAGCGTAGCTTTATAGGTGTAATATTATTTACCAAAGGCAATGGGCAATAGTAAGGGTAGTTTTTCCTAATTTAAATTCTTTTTCCTGAGAAAAATCTTGGGAAAACTGCAAAAAGTCACGGAAGAAAACAAGAACAAAAACAAAAGGGATGCCGTAAAAATAATTATTAATTTTAATTATCAGTTATTTTTAAATAAAATATATACATACATTCATATTTAACATATAAATATATATATATATATATATATATATATATATATATATAGAGAGTATGATATATATATATATATATATATATATATATATATATATATATATATATATATATATATATATATATATATATATATATATATATATATATATTTTTTTTCTTTTCATCTACTACTTTTTTTTCCCAAGATTGGGAGTAAGGTGCGTTACATGCATCGGAAAAGAAAAGCAGTAGGAGAATATGACAAAAGTCGAAAAGAAAGCCCAGCCTTACCATTAATTAGTAAGCACTCGTCGCAATCAGAAAATCCACCCTAGAGCATCACGGGACCGCGACGGATCCTCATTATGATAAATCGTCAAGTGTAGTTGTTTGGGAGAAGTGGATGAAATTTTCAGGGCATATGTAATCTGGCAAGATACACCTTTTTTACTTAGATAATTTTTTTGTATACTCAAAAGAAAATTTTTAAAAAATTTCCCAAAATTTTTTTTTTGAAAATTTGTTCCATGAACAAATCCAAAACTAATGCATATACAAAGAAATTATCTAAGTAAAAAATGTGCCTCTCCCCCGACTACATATGCCCTGAAAATTTCATCCACTTCGCCCAAACAGAAAAAAAATTATCGCAATTTTTCATTTCAAAATCCAAAAAAAGTGGGTTTGGAAATTGGACAACGCTGAGCACAAAACTCAAAAAATCGAAAAAGTACTTCTGTACTATTTTAGATAATGGACCTATCTATGCATATTTCAAGTTTGAAGTCATTTCGGAAAAAATTCTGGAAGTTGATACGAAGAATGTCAAAAACATGAAAATTGAAAATTGAAAATTCTGAAAGAATGACTACAGACACAGAAAAACACCGGAAATCAACGTTTTAGAGGGCAAAAAAGCTACATTTTGGTGTTTATATAGTCAAAATCAACTGAAAATTCCGAATTTTATGTCCATTTTTAGGTGGGGCTGAAAATGGACCCGAAAATAGGCCCCAAATTGGTTCTTGCCCTTAAAACACGGTGTAAAGATCAGAGTGATAGGTCGAATTACAGCAGCAAGGACACTGCCGGTGAACTTCTGTTATGTATGGGCGAAGTTTTGAAGGATAAGTTGAAAAAAACATTGAAAAACATGTTTAGAGTAGTGGAGGATAAAAATCCCGTAGAAACGTTCTTGTCAATTGTTAAAATACCCAATGGAAAAGCAGAAAGTATTGCAAATGCTATTCATAAGGAGCTGACTGATCTTGATTTAAATTATGACAACATTATTACTTTTGAATTTGATGGTGCTTCTAATATAGCTGGAAAAGTTGGAGGTGTAAGAAAAAGGCTTTCAGAAGAGGCAAACAAAGAAGTTCTCTATATACACTGTAAAACACATATATTGTCCCTGGCAGCAGCCTCCTGCAGGAATAAAAATCAGGTCAAATTTTTTTTTTTATATTTTGAAAGACATTTACAAACTGTTTAGCAAGTCGCCAAAAAAAGAAAATATTTTGCATGATATTCAATCATTAATCAATGATCCAATCCTCAAGATTCCAGAATGCATTGAAGTGAGATGGTTATCTCATTATAAGATAGTGAATGCTGTCTTCAGGAGCTTAAAGTCAATTTTGATGGCTTGTGAAGCATATCCACAAAGAAGGGACATACCTTGCATTACTTGCAGGGGGCATCTTGCTGGAAATCAGAAATGAAAGTTTCCTTGTCACCTGTTATGTAATGAATGAACTCCTTAGTGCACTCTCTTATCTTAGCAATGCTTTGCAAAAGAAGGACTTTAGTATGACCAAAGTCATCCCCCTAATTACTGGAACAAAATTGCACCTGCAAAATATTGCAAATCAGTGTGGAGACGTCAATAGTGACTTACAAAAAAACGTTCGGTGTGAAATAATGGAGGAGTTTGCATCTGAAGTGCGCCTGATTGCTGATGAAGATAAGAAAAATGCATTTAAAGGGATGAAAATATACTGCGATAGTGTAATCGAAGAAATTGAAGAAAGGTTCAACGACAAATCAATTGATATAATGATATTTGCTAGTCGCTTTCAGACGTTTCAGTCATTAACAAATTTACCGGATATTGAAGTTAGAAAATTTTGTGACAGATTTCCGATGTTTAATGCGGAAGGTGTACTAGCTGACCTGAAATCCTTCATTTTTTATATCAATTCCATGCTCGAAAGCGAAATATTTAAAGCAGATGAAAGCCCATTGTCGAAAATATTGGAAGCGGACGTGGGATATTGCGAGTTACAAAAGCTCTGTGAAATCTTTCTTGTCATTCCTGTAACGATAGCCTCGGTTAAAAGATCGTTCAGTACTATGAACCGAATACTAAGTAAGACAAGAAATAGAATGCTGCCAGAAACCTTAATGCATTGTATGATGATAAGCATCGAGGGGTCTGAGAATCCAACTGAGGATTTTCTAAAAAAAACTGTAGACTTGTATGCGACGAAGAAAACTCGTCGTATACGATTCCTTTAAACTTACTTCTTTAATAACGTCGGGATACGGCCTGCGAAAGTGTTATATATATATATATATATATATATATATATATATATATATATATATATATATATATATATATATATATATATATATATATATATATATATATATATATATATATATATATATATATATATATATATATATATATATATATATATATATATATAATTTATTTTTTACCAAAGATCTATTTCCTTATTTGAAAAGGTCATATTACACCATATATTAAGTTACCAACTTTATCTATATATATATATATATATATATATATATATATATATATATATATATATATATATATATATATATATATATATATATATATATATATATATATATATATATATATATATATATATGTAATTTATGTTTACCAAAGATCTATTTCCTTATTTGAAAAGGTCATATTACTCATATATATATATATATATATATTTACGGTTATCACCACCGCTACATATATATATATATATATATATATATATATATATATATATATATATATATATATATATATATTATATATATATATATATATATATATATATATTTTACGGTTATCAATACCACTGCTCAATAAGAAGTTCCCTATTCAAGGAGGGGGTGTTAAAATCAACAAAACTATCAACTAACGCAAATTACGCAGATGAGCACAGACGCGGGCTTTAAAGTGAGGGAGATTAAATTGAGTAGGAAACAGAAGATGGAAGAGAATTCCACAGAACAGAGGCAGGAAAGAAGGAGGCACCACAACGAGTCTGGAGTTGCTGATATCAACACAAACTCATATAGAAAAGAGATGTTACACCAACATCGTTTTTCTAAAGATATAGAGGGTCATAGAACTGAAGAACAGGACAGTTGATGCCCTTGCCTTTGGACTCCCACCCTATCCAAAGCTATGAAGTCCTGAGCCCCCAGATATGAGAGAGAGCAGTACTCCATACAAGGGCGGATGAGGACCCTTGTATAGCTGGAGTAACTGTGAAGAGGAAAAAAAGTCTCGCAGTCTAAACAGAACTCCCAGTTTCTTTGAGGCCGCCCTAGCAACCGTTGTGGATTGAGGGCTTCAAGATATTTTTATATTAAGAGCCAAGATGTTATATTAACAACAGGAGAGAATGAGAGAGAACTGTCGAGAGATAGGAAAGTTAGAAGGTGTCTTAGAGAGGGAGATTTGTAGAAGTTGAGTTTTTAAAGAATTGAATTCTCACAGCAACCAGACGACCACCTAAATTCCCAATCCCCAGATCTATGAATAGAACGGAGTATTAAGACGGAAATTTTGTAATTAAAAGAAGGATCAGAATTGAAATGAGTTAAAGAATGAAGGGTCGAGTCATCGGCATATGAGTGAATAGAGTTAGATGTGCAGGTGAGAAGATCATTAATGAAAAGTAGGAATAAAGTAGGAGATAAGACAGAACCCTGAGGAACACCACTATTGACAGAAAAGGAAGAAGAAGTCGCCCCATCAACAACAACCGATATTGAGCGATTTGAAAGAAAACTAGACGTAAGTAAGCAAAGAGAAGGAGGAAACCCAAAGGAGGGGAGCTTGGAGAGCAGTGACGTGTGCTATATACCATATATATATATATATATATATATATATATATATATATATATATATATATATATATATATATATATATATATATATATATATATATATATATATATACATATAGATATATATATATATATATATATATATATATATATATATATATATATATATATATATATATATATAAATATATATATATATATATATATATATATATATATATATACATATATATATATATATATATATTCTCTCTTAAGAATGTTTTCGTACCCTTATGTTATTTTATTTATCTAACTTCCCAATAAATTTCACAAATAGATTGCTATATTTTTGCAAGTAAAGATTTGGTTATATTTCGGATATTTACTATTTCAGTAAGACAGTATCTAATAAGAAGATTAGCTGACAAGAGACAAAGAATATTATTATTATCCTTTATTTTTATAAAATTGGTGTCATACTTATGTGCCCCTGAATTCATATGTAAAGCCCCCTGGAGAAAATTGTCTGAAAGTTGTCAATCCATATATAGTTATATATATATGGACATTTGTTTAAGATGTTGACCTGTTTATACGGGGAAATTTTGATAAGAAAACAACGAATTTCGCCTTTTTCTTTATTGCTTTAATTTTTATTATTATTAGCGATATTGATTTTTAGTTTTGGGAAACAAAGATTTTTATTATTATTATTATTATTATTATTATTATTATTATTATTATTATTATTATTATTATTATTATTATTATTATTATTATTATTATTATTATTATTATTATTATTATTATTATTACTATTATTATTATTATTATTGATGTTATTTAATAGGAATTTAATTTTTTTTCTAAGTTCTTTTATCATTTTTATTATTTGATTTTCGATCCCCCCCGGACCCGCGAGCTTGCGAGCGGGGCACCCCGCTCTGCGGGGGACGGGGGGGATGATATAGAGGGGGGGGGCCGAAGGCCCCACCCCGGATCAAAACATAAAATATATAAAAATATCAAATATCAATTTATTATTGTCAAGGTGTTTCTACAAACTTTACGTATACATTCATCAAATTTAAACTGAAATAAATAGCCTAAGCACGGCCTAAGCTACTCATTTTTATAAGACTATAGGTGTGAAGCACAAAAAAATATATGTCAATTTCTTTTTAATTTTTGTTAATATTAATTAAATTACATTTGAAAATCCAGTATTTACTAATGTATTTAACCTCAAATCATTGAAATTATGTTACATTTTTTATTGATTTTCGTTCCTGGAGTCAACATATATATATATATATATATATATATATATATATATATATATATATATATATATATATATATATATATATATATATATATATATATATATATATATATATATATATATATATATATATATATATATATATATATATATATATATATATATATATATATATATATATATATATATATATATATATATATATATATATATATATATATATATATATATATATATATATATATATATATATATATATATATATATATATATATATTTATATATATATATATATATATATATATATATATATATATATATATATATATATATATATATATATATATATATATATATATATATATATATATATATATATATATATATATATATATATATATATATATTTTTTTGACA
The DNA here is from genome assembly GCA_015478945.1 of Trachelipus rathkii. Taxonomy (NCBI): domain Eukaryota; kingdom Metazoa; phylum Arthropoda; class Malacostraca; order Isopoda; family Trachelipodidae; genus Trachelipus; species Trachelipus rathkii. The sequence goes on from JABUQX010029645.1 coordinate 31,463, forward strand.
ATAACTATCTTTTCTATAATTATACCCCAGATGGTAATTATGGATCAGCCCAAAGCTTTCATTTGCCTTAGAAAGTAATCATTGATTATCATTAATGATGAAAATGTATTTTCATTATTTCTTTACCATAACAAAAGTTGTAATAAAATTCTATCCTTAAATTAAATACAATTAATCAAATTTAAGAGAAACAGTATGCCAAATAGTTTATATATTCTCTCAGTTCAACATTCTTTTTTCGTTTTTTTGTTTTTTTTTTTTTATATTTTATATTGCCATGAAAAATTAGCCAATATTTAATTGGTCCATGGTAAACAAAAAGGCTGGGAACGCTGTCAATAGTCTATTCTATAGTCTCTATACTACTATGACTTCTGAAAACTTGGATATTATTCCCAGGTACAAAGAAACACACACAAACACAAACACACACGCACACATACACACACACACACACACATTATATTAATTAACACACACACACACACACACATATATATATATATATATATATATATATATATATATATATATATATATATATATATATATATAGCATATATATATATATAGAGAGAGTATATACATTTATATATATAGAGAGAGAGATAGATATATATATATATATATATATATATATATATATATATATATATATATATATTATATATATATATATATATATATATATATATATAATTTTGAGAGCAGCTATTGCGCATCAACGCCTAAACTAAACCAGACAACATAAAAATAAGGAATAAAAATATACTATTTATTCAAAAGACTCGCACAAACATATGAATATAAGCCAAATAGTTACGTTTCATTTACAATTTTATTATATTCAGTTTTTTTTTTTATTCAACTATATATATATATATATATATATATATATATATATATATATATATATATATATATATATATATATATATATATATATATATATATATGTATATATATATAAATACATATAGCATATATATATATATATATATGTTCTTTTTTTTCACAGATCGGCACCACCGCGACGAG
>JABUQX010029645.1:45000-65000 GCA_015478945.1 Trachelipus rathkii
AATCATCTATATACATATATCATTATATCATATATCATAATTACATAATCATAGTACCTCTACTATTAATAAATTTTATTAATGAGGGTTACTAGTACCTAACAAGATAATGGGAGGCTTCAATATTCTTCTATATAAAATCATATTATACTCTTAATTAATATATATATAACTCTACTTTTATACTCTATTCTGAATTACCTAATTTCAGTTAAGCTTTACCCCAAGGGATTTTATTATATATACCCTATTGACGGATTTGTAAAATTGTATAATATAATAAGCTTACCCAAATTAGGAGGTATTAGAGGTGATGAGAACTCATACTGTATCTATTCTTAATACTTAATAATAATCACTTTGTGATAGCTCTTTATATTTACTCTTGAATAATAAGGCGAATAATGTACATAAATTACGTACCTATAGTTAAAATAAAGTAACCTATAATAATATATATATAAGTCAAAATTTTAATGATCTATTATTGATTTTGTTTTCAAAGATTAAGTGATGATAAATATCAATAATATAAGATAAATTAATAAATGTGTGTGAAGATTTGATTTTAACAAGCAATATGATAAATAAGTACTTATTGTTGATATAGTAAGGTTGCATTAATTTCTCATTCGGGGATTTTTATTTACATAGGTTTATAGGTGCTAAGGTTCAGTAGTAAATAGGTTGGAATTAATATGAGTGTCATTTTAGAGTTGTAAAATGAAATAAGGGTAAGAAAGTTTGTGTTTAATTTCAGTAATAATATTAGTATTTATTGGTAAATTTTTTATGTGTATGCTATAATTTATTGAATTTATGCTCATTTATTGCGGTGCAGATGGAGCTTTCCACACTCTTTGAGTCGTAAATATACTGATTTGATGCTGATTCCTATTTCTAGCACCAGTTTAAAGAGACTTGTTTAGGTAATCAATAAAAACTTAACATAAGTAAAGTTGTAGGTAGTTATCTGATGGGCTATATCTTCTCAAGGATATACTAGTAAATATATATATAGCAATGGTCTAAACTATATCATCATTCATAGTATGAGTTAATAGATTATATATACATCATTATTAAACCTTAGTGTTATTGATTTTATCAATGGCAATTATTTTATATTGGAATACATTCAAGCACTCCTCAATCAATTAGGATAATATAAATAACCATAACTACTATATAGTTAAAATATATAAGCCACATTTAGTCAGGCTAACTAATAATAATCTTACGAAAATTCTTCCCATGACACAAGAGAAAGACAGATTTATCCAAAAAAACAACTTGATAAAGGTCATTTTATAGGTCTTGTTGCTGATTCAGAATAGGATCCCGTTTTCTAAAGAACTAGGCTCTAAGATTCATTTTTGGGCATTCGCAATTACCAGGGTGGTAAAAGGCAATATCAAATCTCACTCAGAACCCGCGCAAAATCTTCTCATGTTAGGCTATTGGTGGTACAGTTAAGTGTTCCAAAAATTAATAACACTCGATTAGAGTATATAAAAAATTGATCTATATAGAATAAGATAACCCTAAAATGCTAATAAGGTCACAACAACCAATGCAATAGTAACATCTAGAAAAATCACAATTATGCACTTACCCAATTAATCCGTGTTCTATAATGATTGCATTCTTTATGTTTGGGACCAGATAAAATGTGACATCACATTGAGGCTCAAATGTCTGCCCATCATGTGTGTATCCTCTTCCTTGGTTATTTTCTTCAACCACTCCAAATTTTGATATCTTGACTCGAGAACATTTGCTACTCATTATAGTTCTTTAATTCCTCAACTTTAGGTGCTCAAGCGACTTATTTCGAATCGATCTAGGTGCTATGTAATGAAAGTGAACTTTTATGAATATTCAAATCTTAATGGCTTAGCATATATCAAATTTTTATAAATGAAAGATATGAACAGCATTTTCTGTAGCGTTCTACACGGCCTAGATTTTGGCAGTGGTTCGTATAGGTTAGCACAAAATAGTTTATTGAATCCATTTGCACAAGACAAAACTTTTTCCAGGCAGATGCTTCCATATCAGTCATGGAATTATGAACAATTGTCTCCAACCATCTTGCCTAGATATTTAAACGGACGATCTTTAAGGGGTCTGTTCTAAATTGAATTCCAGGGGTTTTGAGTTTTCTCACCATATTACTCAACCCTGGATAAAAATCTGGACAAATTATGGTTCATGAACATTCACACATTCTTTGCTTCTATCGGCGGAACCCATACAATTGCTTCAATCAGTTAGTTGATGTGGAACCGTTCTGCGTTGGGCAATAAGGTAATTTTACTTATCTTCTCCTGTTCCACCTTATGGTTTATACGTCTAATAAGCATCCATTTTAGATGTACTCATATAGTCATAAATATTTTTCGGTCAAGCAGGCCAATACAATTTGTCTTCCCAGTTGGCTTTCTTATATTGCCATGACTATCACATTAGGCAGTACTGATAGACTCTAGTGGTCAGCTTGTTTAATTTGTTTTGCTGCCACACTAAAGTATGATATTGGAACCATCTTCAAATCACGGCATATAGAACCACTCGGGTCGCTTTCATCTGGTTTCTAACATCTAAGCTTCCTGCAAGAGCCATTCTTATATTCTCTATTAATATTCCTCTTTCAGTTTTGTTGAGTGACTATTGGAATCGATACAAAAATTTGAAAAAATATGCCATTATGTGAAAGAAAAAAACAACACTCAATAGGCTTTATCGTTTGCAACATATTTAGGTCAGTTAAATCACTTAAATCGCCCAAATTTGTAGGACCTGGCTTCGGTTATGTCTTAGGTAACATCTTAGAGGTACGTAGCGAGCTCCATGGGCATGTTTTTAAGTAGGGAGTAAGGCAATCATTTCCTTCTTCAATGAAATGGAAGATTATTAGCATACTACCACAATACACATACCTTTGTCCGCTTTAAAAAATAGTTCTTTCTACTATTTGGTCACCTTGGAGACAGTTCTTTTCAATCTTAGTCCCTAGATGACTAAAAGCTCAGCAATTTTCTCTGCTTTGGAGAAATTGTACTCCTTAACTCTCGTACTAAAAATTATTGATCCTTCTTCTTGAGAGAGAGTGTATGTCTCGTGTAGAAGTACTATCTTCTTCATATTCCACTACACTATCTGTTGCAATTGTGCACACCAATCCTGGATATCTACTTCATCAGACATAATAGCTAAGGTTTGGGAGTGTAGTGCAAATGGGATGCGGAGGAAAATATCATGTCGAGTGTGGTACCCCTGGTTTGTTGGCCTTGCTCGCACACTATCGCCAAATCCGTATTTCACATCAAATTTACGTTTCTTGTACCGAATTGATACCTTCTCTACACAAACAAAAATCATCAAGTCACTGCGATGGGTTTAGAAGCTTTTCTGTGCTCTTACAATAAATAGGGGATAGGCCCAAACCGTGCAAAATTATAAACCTCTTTTTATTTCGTCCATTCTTTTCTACTGACGTGTAAATTTTCGAAAACACCGTTTTAGGGCCTCAAGACAATTAAAGGGAGCGTATGTTAGACCTCCAAGACTAATGTTTGGTTCTCTGATGTTTCACTGATTCTCTCATTAGTACAACATAGTCGCATTATGCTTTGCTGGCTCTCCACAAGGCTCTAGTATATTTTATTTTCTGGTTTATATATTCTTCTGGCTAAAGTTTCAAAACAATGCACAAGATTGTAAGCTAGCCTAGAATCTTACATTTGGAAGGTTAGTTGACTCTAGAGCTTATACTACATCACACGCTTTAGATCTAAGTTTCTTCTTGTGCATGTCAGACTTCCTTGTTACGACCACTCCAACGCAAAAATAATTACTAATATCGGTGATAGTTTCAAACTTTTAAAATTTGTTAGAAGGTTCAACTTCACATTAGAATGTACAGAAGATTTTATCACTTCTTTTGTTCTATAATTAAAATTTCCTTCGACATACACATTTCAAAATGTACCCGTATATGAGTGGCGCCGTTTCGTTCTGGAACACCCTGTACTCAATGTTTCTTCTTTAAATTTCGAATTAAGGAAAGTTTGATAACTTTTTTTGAATCAGTCTTTTTATCGGCGATATATTCCTCTATAAAATTTCCAGATATATCCTAACTGAGGTGGGCCACTTTATGGTATCATCTGCAACTTAGAAACCTTAAAGAACTCTTTAATAGTTCTCGCGCCCGGGATTAACATAAAAATTATTTATTTAGTTATGGAGTTGTATAGATATTATCATACATATCAGTCCCTAAGGGTTGGTAACCGCAGAGCCACCTGGGCCACGCTACTCTCCACGTGTTGAGGTATATCACTCCGCTCCTGTGGGGTTCCAATTACTCCTCCTCTGTTGACGTTATGCCCCTCACATACCCACTTAGACGCACCTCTTACTCATTTTTACAACCCATCCCGTCCTTTATGTTTTAGATTACACTCAATCTGGACTTTTCTTTACTCTTGTTCGACTATAGCTCAAACACTACATTCCTTCTTTTTTAAGTCTATTGTACATTATCTACATTTCTCTCTCTCCAACACCCATACTCACCCGTCATAAATTGGCATAACTTCATTCAGCCTTATGGATTGTTGGTGGGATACCTTTTATCAAAGCTTTACTAAGGGGTCTAAATATAACAATTTATCAACTGGGATCTCCTTCGGTCAAATGAGGTCAGTAATGTAATTCCATAAATTCCTAAAAGGTTTTTGTCTGACATGACCTACCCTTTCCTAAAACCGGTGCCCTTGGAGACAGCTCCTTAGTCAAACCCCGTTTTTTAGATTTTGACAAAACCACCATCAAATTTGTTGAATCTACTTTAAATTCATTCATTTATGTTTCTCTATTTGACATTTTAGTAACTTTTCCAGACCTTACAACCCAGAGAGTAATACCGCCAATTATGCCAACCAAACCTTAGGCTCGACCTCCTACTGGTTCGATCCTTTTACAATTCTTCCCCCACGAGAATCTTTTCCCTTCACTCCGCACCCATTCTTAGCTTCCCCCAACTTCTAATATACCCTCCTCTTCAATCTCCTGTTTCATCTAATTGTTCATTTTATTATGAATCACCCAACCAATCTCATACCCTACTATAATTGTTATCTCGAGTACTCTTGTTTCAGATTGCTTTCACTCTCCTCTTTGCGTAAACTCATTTACAATCCGAGGAACTGTCCTCGCCTCTAAACTACTAACTTTTTATCAACCCTGCCACAGGGCCTCTATATCTCTCAAAACTCTTCTTCAGAATTAACACAGAACAAAATGACCTATTACATCCAAATTAGTAGGTCATTACGGACTACATCGTCTTCTTCCATTCTCCATTTATTATAATTAACACATTTTATACCAATGGCTCAGATTTTGGCTATATTATGGTATCATGAACTTAACTCCTATACAGAATTGATCTATATTTACACAGAGACATATACCAGAATTTCTTTTCGCTAGCCCTTATATCTTGCTAATTCAATTATTATAACCACCAATTCAGTCAATTTGCATCCTCGGCATTTCGGAAACTTTTACATCTTTCTTATCATTTGCTTTACTATTCTTCATAACCATACTTTAGATTCCATTGTTAATTCTACTACCAAAATTATATATTATACACCTTGCTTTTTTCTTTCTTATTCATTATTTACAACTCTTGTTGTAATCATTATACTTAATATTCTATTATTTTTCTCTATGTCATAATGTTTTTCTCGTGATGTAATTATTTTGATTTACTTTATGGGATTTTCTTCTCTTTTATATTTCTTATTGAACCTTTGTTCTTTCATAGTTTAGTTTTGGTCAACAGTTTATATTCAATATTGTTTCGATTTTCGATTAACATAATTCCTTTGAGTAGACCATTACTTCCTACATACTCAATAACTAATTTCATATAGCGTCCTATGTTCCTCTATCCCTTTTGCCTTGTGTAAGGTACTATTTGCTACTCTCTTAATCACTCAGACTATACTTTCCATAAGGGACTTTGTTACACAATTTCGGTAAATTCCATTTCTATTTCACCAATTTCTCTCGTGACTTCCTATTCTTGTTAGTGTCTATTAATCTACGCAGAGGTAAGTTCATTAATATGTTTATCAACTACTATCCTTTTTACTTAGTTACATTAAATAATTTATCAGGTGCATAATTAGGACATATACTTTTCTTCTTTTGTAGAACTTCCAACCTCTCACACACATTCACCATCTTTTCTAAGAAAGAATCGTTAAAAAAAATAATTAAAATGCAATTTTTCGAGAAATATATTTTGTTTTGCAAAAGTAATTATGCCCCAAAATAACAATCACAATTGAAGCAATTATAGCGAAGAAGTAGCAAGGAGCGATTCAGGGCTGAATTTGGAGCAAGAAGTAGTCGCACCTTATTTGGTCAGAGTTGTGTAACTCGTTATTTCAGCTTCTTCATGCAAGACTTGCATAACTCTTGTAAGTCCCCATTCAATCTCCTTCCAAATTGTCTCTCTTTAACTCAATAAATTGCTCATAATTTTCTGTTCATTATTTTTCATCGATCTCTCGTCTTTATTTATATTATACTACGATAAATTTGTGACCAATTTAAATGGAATGAAATTATCTTTTGAAAGTCTAAATCACAAAAATTTTGGGATTTTTGTTCAGTTTCATTTTATTCATGATTCCACTTCTAATTTTTATAACACTTTTAAATTGAATGAAATTAACTTTTTCAGCAAACACTCACCTACAGATTTAACATATTACATTTTTCTAAACTTGCAGCACATTTCATACTTATCTTGGAGGAATAGAAAAGTTCCTTAGCATTTCTATTTCCATTTATGAAATGCTGATTTACAGTTTCATCTTTGCTTGGGTAAAAGTTAAGACTGAATGTTTATTTCTTACACCAACTTGTACGTTGAAATTAATGTTCCTTATTTTATCATCGACACTTAAGGTTTTGTGTTCTGGGATTTTTTAGAGATTTTAATATCTTCCCACTACTTTTCTTCATTGGGTCACTTCCTTCCCTTACTCGAGACGCATTTATTAATAAGTTATATATGATTAATTGAGTACTATACGCAAACATTTGTAGACTAATAGTATATTGCATAACTGACTACTATAATATATTATTTTGTATAAATTTTATTGATTTATTATTATATAATTAGTTATATTTTACTTGGTATTATTAACTTTTAATACTAAGTTCTATTAATATATTATAATCATATTAGTATTTTTATATATATATATTATATAATATTATTATGAGAGAATTATTATTAAATATTAATTTCAAAAATTGATTATAATTTGTTTTTTTATTAATTTCCTTTTCTATATATATAATTATAATTTTTTGCTTTTTTATCGCCATCATTCTCTAAGTTTATGGTACATTCGGATGTTCTACTTGAATTATTTAAAGAATATATGAGATTGTTCCTGTTTCGTTGTCTAAAGGACTAGCTGTGAAATGCAGGAATCTCTGAGTCTATCCTAAGGTAAAGAGAGTAAATCATAATCAAATTTTCATGCTATTCCTCTGAGAAAATAGCATTTTTTTCACTTATCTATTTTAACTTAAATTTATTTCCTATGGTGTTAATTCGTCTGGTTAAGTGTAATATCTGATTCCCTATAATGTAAATATTTACGATTATAAATATAAATTTATAGATTAGCTTATACAAGGGTATTTTATTTCCAAATAAGCTTATAATTATAAATTATTATATAGTTATGCTCTGTATTGTTGATATTAATCTGTGGTGACTTGGTTATATAAATAAGATAGGTAGATATAATGTATGAATTATATAGTACTTTAGGCCCTCATATACTTTTGGTTGGATTTGATCAAATTGCAGATAGATAATTGTGTTGTTTTATAAGTATATGGTGAAATGGAGATTTGTGCTCAAATAGTAAAACTGAAGTATATGAATAAATTATAATGTAATATGTAATTGAAAAGAATAAGAAGTATTTATGTAGTTATATATTTGAGAAATGAGTAAGGGATAAGTGTTAATTAATAGAATAAAAATGTTTAGTTAGGGTATGAATAAAAGAGTAAGCGTAATAAGAGGGTAAGCCTATAGGTAATTATAATATATTATGGAGGTTATAAGATCAATCAAGGAATAGTTGATATCAATATCTAGGCATCAAGCAGATGATGTGGGGATAGATAAGTAGATTTATAAGTAGTTTGATATAATAAAAGGTTTTCCTTACTAGTATGTTAATAATTTATTCGAGTTATACATAGTAATAATATTATATCTAATCAATATTTAATATATTAATTTAGGATAATAAATAAATTTTATTGATAAATAATATTAAAAATTCATATTCTATTTCCGAAAAAATTTCCTTCGCTGACTCTTAACTCGCTTTTAAAAAGCAGGCTTACCTGCTGAGTTTACTTGACTAATGTAGAGGGTGAAGTTGACCCTCTACTTCAATTTTGCACGGACTTTGAGCTATGGAAAAACAGGACCTCTAATTCTACTTACAATCATGATTTTAACAAAGGATTATTAATTGATGGAACTATCATCTCAACGCATCGTAATATAACTTTTGAAGTCGAACTTTTGTGCGGGTGATAGGACCTCCTGTAGCGACCGCGAAATAAGTCATATTCAAGGAGAAAGGGATCTCCCCTATTAATACGAGCTATCCGATATTCACCTCCTTCCTTATCTTTCCAACATACAAATACAAAAAGTAAAGTAGGGTTAAAGAAGAATGGGCTTCAAGAAACTTTTAACTCACAGTAAGAAGTTAAATGTTATCACCCAGAGTTTGAGTTTGATTCATTTATTTCATGTTGATTCATCTATATTTTTCCATTTCGGTTTTTTTTATTTTGTTTGTTCTATATTTCTTTATCTTAATGTATTTCCTAAGCTACTTCTCATATTAAGTTAAATAATATAATTATATTTATTGTCTGTATGTATGACTATATCCAGCTACTTCTCCATGCAGTCATTTAACTGTAGACTCGCCAAATATATTTTAGCCTTGCGGCTGATGAAGTCATTTGGCAGATTTGGTTGATTGCCATCTATTGTAACATGAACCACTTGAATTAGTAATAGTTAAAAATATGGTATAATTCATACAGACCTCAATTCACGGCTGTGGAGTTAGTATGCATAAGGTTCAAGATTATGGAGGGATCAATCATTATAGTGTTGAACTTTTATAGTGTTAATATGAAATAATAAAGTAATAGTATATTTTTATTTGATTAAATCTATAAATAATATTTAATAGTATTTCTCATGGTATTTATTAGGAATGATAGTAGATTATTTCTGTGAGAATAAGGGATCTCTTTATTACTTCAATTGCTATAAAGCTGTCATTAGGTATGTATCACTAATACTTGTCAAGTTAAAAGGTATGGTTTAGGCTATACTTTTTTTCATATAATGCTCTATGCTCGGCGTCATAGGTTGCCTTGGAGAACTTGATACTGTAAACCCCCAGAAGTGTGTCAAACGTGGGAGACGTTTGAGTATGATCCCTCCGGGGCCCAGTACTTATACCACTGGGGCGATTAGGCACATACCGACAGCCCACATTTTAGCGTGAACACGGCTTTATCTTATCGTGGATCACTATGCATAACTTAATAATATTTTAATTGTGAAGAACAGGTTGGTTCATGATATTGTTGTTACACGAACTGCAGCCGCACATCAGCCCCTTCATTAGTGCAACAGATAGGCGAGAAGTGACAACACTTAACTTCAGGCATACTTCTCGCATATCACTTCTACACGTTTGCTTTCATGTTAGGCAGCCTAACTAATTGGTTTCATTACCCTCCTACGAGCCTTAATGGAAACCTTTTCCAAAAAGGATGGTAGCTTCTCTCCCGATTTTTTGTTCCTTACACTCACGCTTCTCCGGTGCGGACCCCATTGCCGTGCGTCCGCGTGGTCGAAGCCTTCTCCGTGACCTTCATGTGTGCACCCCTACATTCCAGCTCTTGCACACCAATGTACCTCTTGACACTTTCGTATTTCCTTCTGCACCATTAACGGAGACGGCTCCTTTCGGTTCTGAGAGAGCGTTGAGGTAAGGTGATTTTCGAATGAGGCCTGGTGGGTGGCAATCGGGGGTAGTACCTATGTGCCTCCTGTTGGTGCATTCAGGGCAGTATGATACTTGGCAAGACATTCCACTGAGCCCTCGGACTCCTACGCGAGCTTCTTCCGAGTGACAGCCACTTGCCATCTTACTCGTGATCTACACTGTTCTTCTCACTTCTTCTATCGCCTCCATATTCTCACACTTCCTTGAGAGAGGTGGCTCGTTTCACGACGCAGCAGACTCACCCCTTCAGAATCATAAGGTAATCTAGGGGTTCGTATGGGAGTAGTTTGTTTGCTATGGGCTAGTCCTTTAAATATAATTAATTTTTCATACTATATCATACTAGCATACTTATTTATCTTCTCCAATACTATCTCTTAGTATTATCATATTTTTTTATATATCTATCTTCTACGACTATTGAATACTCTTAATCAACACACGGTCACGCGCTTCGCCGCGCCCTCCAGCATCTTTTCATCTCCTGTTGCGGTTTCCTCTTTCGTTCACACCCCCGGATATCTTACACTCTTCCTCTATGAATCTTGGCTTCCCTTAATTTCTCTTCGGGTGCGCTAGCGCACGCGTGCTTCGAATCACTTCAGGCCTATTTTCTGGCAAACTGTTTCTCAGATTTTCTTGTGATGCAAGCTGCTCCATTTCTTCTTACTTGAAAAGGACTCTAACTAACATTGTCAGGAAGCAAAGTTGGTACTCGTACATTTGTGGGGCATTATTTACATTATTAAACCATAATTGTAAAAAATCCTAATTTATAAGCTACTCTTTTGTATTTCTTTTTATTAAAAATTTTTCTGAACTAAAATTCTTCAATGATTACAAAAAAGTCATTTTGTTTTAGTGTAGTATTTCGTAGTTCTTAGTTACACGCCCTGTTCCTAAAAAAATCTGACCATCATTATATAGGTAAGGTAACTGATATATAGTTCAGGTAATTTTAGGTAATACTATATTCTAGAATTATGGTATAATATAGATAATTAAATTGGTATATAAGGACTAATACGCAATCTCTAAACTAACTATTATATCTAATATACTAATAGTGATATTATAAGGTAAAGGTTATATAGTCATAATTGATAGTATGATCTATTAATTCCTGTCATCATAAAATTAGATTCACTCATTTTGTTCTTATAATCGTATTAAGATCACATATATATATAGTTAATAATTTCTAAGTTATTTATATATAATTATGTTTAATATTCTCATTAGTAATATATAACTTTTTGAAGTATTATATAATACAGATTGGTTTATTACATTTGACCTCATATATATACTCATCTATATACTTATATATAGTAATACTTTTAACTTAATTATACATGTTAATGTACTCGAAAGTAAATGATTAATGCGTTAGGGTATTACGTAAGGTGTTTAATTATATATAGAGTAATGAGGAGAATAATTAGGAACATTCATACTAAGTTTTGATCCCTATATAATTTATTATATTATATTATAAATCTATATTTCAAATATTTATTATAATATTTAGATATATTCTTTGGGTCCATATAACAATTTGACTAATATAAAGTTTTTATATAATAAATTTGTATAAAGGATCTTAGATTCCGATCATTCATAGTTGAATTATTTACATCTAAAATTTACGTAATAACCTCATAAATTGTACTTAGTTTATATATATATACATATATAACACTGGAAGACTTGGGTATCATTGATAAGAGAATTTATTGTGAGCAATATGTTAAGTAATATAGGAAAAATCTGGTTTGTCATATTTGATTTTTTATAATTTTTACATAGGTGATAGAGAAGATATACAAATTAAAGGTTTGGGGATATACCAACGAAGATAATGGAAAAAGAATCTTAAAACTCATTAATTTTTTATTGTGGCAGCTGCCTTTAATAATAGATTAATGAAATTTTTAACATTTCATATATATAAAATGTAGCCAAAATGAATTGGACCGGATTCTAAATATCATTAATTGTGTGATCAGCAGCTACTTCATCTTCTATTAATATACTACTGTTATTGGGTAATATTTAGAGTGATATAAAGATTATATATATATAGTAACTGAATAATATAATATAATATAAATATCTTAATAATGGTTATATGAGTAATATATATCGGTACTAAATATATGATTAGTATATATCAAAATCTTATAGAGACATATAAGAAGCCTCAAGTAATCTGAAACTGTTGTTCAGTAATGATTATAAGAATTCATCAATTTAATAGGTAATGCGTATAATATATAACGATATAATATATCTTAACCAAGTATATATATATTCAATACTATTATTTTATACAGTTTTAAATTTGTTTTTAAGAAGTTAGAAGATTTAATTATGTCCATAAGTAATCGTATAAATATGTAATATTATTAAAGGACTCTTTGTGCTAAAGAATAGGTATTTATTCTCGTACTTTTTATTTTAATATTATCATAATTAATAACGTCGAAGTAAATATAAATCTAATGAGAACAATATTATTGGTTCCTGCGAGGCCACTTGTATATATTTTTTCATCGTGTGTGCAACTGTATGTGCACTGACGCCCCATGGTACCCAGGCTCCTCACAGTGATTACTAGTTTTGGTAATCCGCCGAGGCCCATTCTCGGTGGGCTTTCGCCTATAGGTTTGTTAGTTTTTTTTTTTTTTTTTGTCATATTTTTCTCATATTTTTTTTAACACTTATTTATAAAAACAATTGGCTTTGTTCACCTGCTCTTGCGGGCGTGGCTTCGGCGCCGAACGGGGCTGCGGGAGGGTTGCTTCCCTCCCCTTACCGTCTCCCGGGGCGAGCGCGCGCGAACCCCGACTCCTGCCAAATCTTATTGCGTCTTTATTACAGGGCCTATGTGTAAATTCTTCCTTTACAGTTAAAAGATAGATTCACACTGGTGTTGTGTGACGTATATTATCTTCTTTTTTTTTTTGATACTGAGACTGGCTATAAACACTTACATGGTTAAAACGCAAAAAGATGGAGTGAAGTCCGGTTTGGTGGCTTACTCGGCTACCGGTTTTGACGACGGGGGAGGACCTATCAAATCCACCCGTCATTGTCACTACGTCCTTACGACGACGGAAGAAGGCTCTGGAGCCCCATAACAAAATGGGGTGAAGTACTTTATTATTTTTTTAACACCTTTTTCAGAAGATTATAAAAAAATTAAAAAATTATAAAATAGAAAAACAAAAACCATATCTCAAAAACTATATATAATCTTATATAATATATTTTTAAATTACCTTTAATCACATTGAGATATCTTTAGAAGTATTTATATATAATAATAATCGTTCTAGTTTATAATAATATTTCCTAAGATAATATATATAATATAATTTTTATATATATATATTATTTTATATATATTAATATATATATTATTATTATATATATATATATATATATATATTATATACTATTATATATTATATATATATATTATATATAATATATATATTATATATATATATATATATAATATATATATTGATTTAGATGACGATGTGCCCACTTTAAAGATATACAAATTTTAAAATAAAAAAAAAAGGTTAGACTTATTTATTTTCATAAGCTTACAGTGAAAAGCGCACAAAAACAAAAAATATCTTCTTTTTACATTTCGTTTAATATTATTGTAATTAGAATCTTAAATGCATTTTCCACCAAGGTTTACTCAACTTTACATAAGCATAAATTATTTGAAGGAATGTGGTTTACTTACGGTCCTATAATATATATATATATATATATTATATATATATATATTATATATATATATATATATATATATATATATATATATATATATAATATATATATATTTATATATTATTATATTATAGACCTATATATATAATATATATGATATATATATATATATATATATATATATATATATATTATTTTTATATATATATATATATATATAATATATTATACTATATATATATATATATTATATATATATATTATATATATAATTATATATATTTAATATATATTATATATATATATATATATATATATATAAGGCCTATATATATTATATATATATATATATATATTATTATATAATATATATATTTATATATATTATATTATATATATATAAGTTTGTTATTATATATATTTATATATTTATATATTATATATATATTATTATATATATAATATATTATCATATATATATTATATATATTAATTTTTTTTTAACAACTCTTATTATTCTTTTCATTTTTCAGTTACATTAAGGAAAAAAAAAATCTTTAAAATTTCTAAAAGCTAATATAAATTTGAAAATAAAAAAAATAAAAATAATAATATTTCCAAAATTTTCCTTTTCCTCAACTTCACAAATTAAATACTTAAAAAAAATAAAAATAAAATATAAATAAAATAAAATTTTGAAACGAAAAAGAATTTTTTAAAAACATTTTTGGGTACAGATTTTTTGCTTTATATTTATTAGCCATTGAAGTTATAAAATATGGATTACTTACTCGCTTTGTGTTTTTAAGAACGAAATCTATTGAAAACCTTTTTGAAAATTTGACGAACTTTTATGAGAAACTTTTTGAAAAATAAATAATATATAAAAGAACAATAGAAAAATCTAATTTAAAATAAATTATATCGCCAAGTTGGATGCTGTTTTATGAGGGTGTGTTATACCTCCAAATTTTTATGTACCAAATGGACTATAATTTTATGTAATATATATATATATATATATATATACTATATATATATTATATATATATATGATATATATATATATATATTTAATATTTATTATATATATATATTATATATATATATATATTATATATTTATATATATATATTATATATATATATATATAACAAATATATTTTAAAAATATATATATATATATATGAGGATGGCGATGAAAAGGAGTTAGTCACTCTACTACCTATGCCTGGGTCTATAAACGCACTTTAATTTCTGTAATTTCTCCTGACAGATTTGGGGAAACCTTTATGCCTTTTATATGTAATAATCATCATCATCATCATCATCATCATCATCATCATCATCATCATCATCCTCATCATCATCATCATCACCATCATCATCATCATCATATCAATCACATCATCATCAACATTTGTCAATTTCAGTGCTAGGCTTCTATAGATTCTTTTAATACTGATGGTCTGTGTCACTTGTTTGCCTGTTACTCCTACAGTTGCTCAAATTTCATCAGTCTACCTTTTTCAATGCCGACATTTTTGGACTTTTCGGATAAGTAGTATCTTAGTCCATCTTTCATCATTTATTCCTGCTTTAGGACGTACCCAAACCCATTTTCGTTTTTTGACCCTAACTATTATGTTTGTTAATTTCGTTAGCAATCTTATCCATCGTTCTTTTATCCGTCACTATGTGTTATTCCTAGCATATCTTTCCATTCTTCTCTGTGCTGTTCTCAGTTTTTGTACTGTTTTCGCTTCTAGGATTCAAATCTCAGTTATTATTTCGTTGCAAACATTTAAACAAAGTTGAAATTTACCTTTGAAATTTACCTTTGAAAATGATATTCTCCTATCCTACTCCAAGATTTTTTTTTTCTTGTTATATTTCTGATTTCCTGAACTTTCTTTATAAATAATTAAGAGGAAATTTTTCATTTATTTATTGTAATACCTCCTTATTTATTGGAGTTTATTGATGGCTTATTTTCTATAATTTCTTTGTCATATTTATCGTGTTATTGGAGCATGATTAGTCTTATTTACTAAATATTGTTCATTTCTTATTTAATTAAATTTCTATTTCAATTTTTAGATTTCTTTAAGCCTTATTCATTGGAAATATTTTATTTCTTATTTATTGGGACTTACTTGCAAATATGTATTTCCCTGTTAACTCTTTTGATTTTTACTTTATTTCTTCCTCATTTACTATTTTTGAATAATATAAATGCTGATATATCATTTTTATGTATGTATTTTAAACGGTAAATATGCGACATCGTAATACCCTGAATATACAAAACTCTTTTCGCAGATCTAATGGTTACTGAGTAAAATCTTTTCCCATATAATTTTCAAAAGCCATGCAAAGAGACTTCTCGCATTCATTGTTATCTTTATATCAGCAAGCTGTTGGACCACTTGAATGTGATCAATTACTTTCTAATCATTACTATTCATGTAACTGATTAAATTCGAGTTGTATAGTTATTCTTCTGTTACCTATTTTTTTCAAAAGTTTTAATAAAACTAGAAGTAGGATAATTGATTTGTTTTTTATATTTCCTTATTTCCTCTTTTTATATAAAAGTTTGACATTGGCGTTTGTCTATTTGTCAGGGATTTCGTGTTCCTCCAAGCACTTATTAAGTAGTCATCCTTTAATATAATGGGGTTTCGACATTGCGATCTTTTAGTTTGTTGAATGATACCCCATCTACACCAGATAACATTCCTCTTTTCCTGTATTTTATGACATGTATTATTTCGATAAGGGCTATTAGAGGGATATTGAATATCATTGTACTGTTGATACTCTCCCATAAGTTTCTCCACAAAATTCTTTTTCTCTCATAACGATTAATTCTCTAATTGTAATTTTGATTTACTTTTTGTGTTTAATTTTATTTCTGTTAGGTTGTGATCTTTTGTGATAGTTATCATTTTGGTTTTCTGAGTAATTATTAACTTATATGGTGTGTTTCAAGAGTTTTTTTTAATAAATTATCTTATATTTTCTCTCATGAATTGTTTGTAAATTTGTTTATATCAGTGAATTCTATTCTATCTTTAAGGTTACCATCTTTAGCCATGATTCATCTTTTATTTATCAGAATTCTTGTATCTTCAAATGTCATTTTCTTTTCTTCTGTGATATCTTATTTGCATAACGTTGCAGCATTTGGTTGTCGCGTTCGTCTAACATCTGTTCATCTAACTGGTCTTGTAAATTCCTAAGCCTATTTTTTAGAACTAATTTAATTTCTTTTTTTTGTGTGTGTGTGTGTGTTTCTTCTAAATTTGCTAAGTCGAATGCTGGTTTAACGTTGCAAACCATTTGCTCTTTCTTCCTTTAATTTTACATTCTCATCGATTTTAGTGATCATGATCACTCCTTGTGTTAATTTAAATTAGCGTTCATAGATCTTGGAAGATGCTTCTATTTAGAGTCAAGATGTAATTGATTTCTTTTTTTGTAATTTTATTTTTCTTGTGAAATATATTGTAATATTATTTTATCAGTCGATCATTTCTTTCATTTCCTACATTGGTAACTTCCAATATTTTTCGTCTTCGCTAACAGCATTGGTTGCAGCAACAAGCTCTTCAGATTCTTTAACTACGGCTTCAACAATCTCTTCCTGTTCCTCAATCAAATTTTGCTTGGAGTCTGATTGGGAATCGTCTTTAACTAAACTGCTTGGATCTTCTTTCACAATATCCAAATTTGAAGAACATTCTGATTTGATTTCAGGAACTGGTAAATCAGAAACTTTGATATCTGTTTTAATGTCTTTTTCGACCAAAGAATCAGGACTAACAGAAGTTGAACAACTGTCTACAGTAGAAAGCATCGCATCACAAGCAGTTTTCGAATAAGGATTGCTTTCATCGTCTACTTTAGTAGTTTCTTCAGAAGGCAAATCTGAAACTTCCTCATTTTCTTGAGAAACATCAGCTTCATTAGTTGGGTTGTATTTTTCCTCTGAAAACTGAACTGACGTAGGTTTTGGACTTTTTTCCACTTCACAAATATTTATATCTGCATTTTTATTTTGAAGTGATTCTTCACAAATATTTATATCTGCATTTTTATTTTGAAGTGATTCTTCTGTTAGACCAAGAGGTTTACCCTCCTGTATATCACTTTCAGGAGTATTCCAAACGGATGACCGTTCTTGGGGTAACGCAACCACTTCTCTTACAACATTAGCCTTTTCTTCCGTTATATTTGTATCTAAAGTTTCTATTTGTTCATCTTCATCTATCTGTAGAGCAGGTTCCGACTGAACTGAAGAAGGACTATCAGGAAACTGCAAGGGTTCTTTAGCAGATGTTTCACTTTGTTCATGTGATAACTGTAGCTCTTCGGATTTTTTGGAGTCGTTTAGAGAAGAATTATTGTCGGAATGCTCAGGAGATGTCAAAATTGCAGATGATTCATCAATATTCTCATCCGTTTCATTTAAGGGTAATGGTTCCTCCCAACTATCATCCCTATCTTCAGGTTCCCGTTCTACTCCTATTTCAGACTGTAACATCTGCGCAGCTTTTTGAGCTTCTTCAGATTGCTCAATAGGGTCTTCAATAGCAGTGGTTGATTCTGAATGCATTATAGGTTCATCATCAGTTTGATTGGGAGAAGTTTCTTCTTGATAGTAATTATAACATGCCAAAAGGCCAGCAACTGCATTGAGAGTTTCCTCTTGGGATATTGTTGATCGTGAAGCCTTTGGTGCAATTTCTTCGACTGGACAAGTTTGAGGTGGAGAGGAGAGAGACTCCGTTATTTCATATACTGGTTGAGTTCTTTTAGGAACATCATCTGTAGCCGAGATACTCTGAACAGCATTTTCTGAATCTACAGATATTTTATGAGTTTTTTCTTCTACTTCAGTTTCAAGATGTTCAGGTTCTGGTTCTGCTTCTACTTCATCTGGTTTAATTATTGGCATGTCGAGAGGTGGACTCTTATTGGCAGCTGTCATATTTTCAAAGGGGACATTCGATTCTAGTGTTTTTTCAAGAGAAATATTTTCACTAACAGACGAGTTGCTAGATAAATTATTTATCAAAGTTCTGTCATTTCTTGATAATGGGACAGATTCCTTTACAGAACCAAGCTTAAAATGATGGGTTGAGGTTTCTTCAATTGTATTTTTATCAACTGAATGACTGTGTGATTCACGAGACGTTTTGTTGCTGGAATGGCGATGAGATCTACTAGATTCTTTGTCTTTATGTTTTTTCTTCTTCTTCTTATCTTTTCTTGGAATAGACTCCTTACCGTCTCTCTCTCAGACAAATGAATCATTCTCAAATGTAATCTGGTATCATGTATTTTTAACCATCTATTTAATCTCTTTACATATCTATCTGTTTATCTATCTATCTATCTATCTTTCTTTCTTTCTTTGGTTTATTCTTTCTATATATCGTTCTACTTATCCCTCTATCTACTCTTTGTGTATTGCTTCTTGTTTCTTTTTATCTATTCTGATATATACTAATAAGTCAATCAATCAATCTACCTACCTGTTATCTGTCTATTTATATCTATATAATTATCAACTCTGCTGTATTTATATATATATATATATATAATATACTATCTATATGTTATATTATATATAATATTAATATATAATAATTATATATATAATATATATATATATATATATAAATATATATATATATATATATTATATTGTATTTTATACTCAGCTTATATATAATATTATAATATATATATACTATCTATTGTGATTTTATCTCAGCTTATAAATTTATGAATATATAAATTTTGTTTCAATCGTAATAATTACTAATGTCTACTATTCAGTTACAATTTCAGTTACAATTAACATCTTTTTATGGTTAATTCGAAAAATACATTTATTTATCTTAGTCGTAACTTATTAATAGGCAACTCATTAAAATGTAAGAGTTGCCAAATATAAATTTAAAATATTGCATAATTATTAAATTTAGAGTGTAAACTTATGGCGTAAATGGATTACAGCTCGCAACACTGCTCAGCACTCGAAATGTTATGGAAACGGAAGTAGTT
>JABUQX010029645.1:70000-71876 GCA_015478945.1 Trachelipus rathkii
TCAACATACTTTTGATTCCATTAGAAGCCTACATCCAACACCATATATCACTAACACTCGACAACGCTTCCCTATTAACTCTATTATACGCCTGTTGCAAAATCCAAAAACCTAAATACAATTTATTCTCTCTCTCTCTCCTTCTCAATCATTATGTTTCAATGTAAAGATTTGAATCCACACATTCAATGCCACTCTAAACGCACTCTCTTGTTCTTCACCAATCCATCCCTCAGTCACTCAACACTCTTTAAACCAAAATTACCAGCAGACAATTTCCCTACTACATTCCAGAGAGACAATTTCCCTCGATAATTCTACATTCCCCTTTCTCCCTTACCCTATACAAGGGACTATTACCGCTTTCCTCCAATCCCTTGGAACTTATACCCTCCATAAACGCTTATTACACAACTTCCAAATCCAATCAATCACCATCTCCCTCCGCTCTTTGATCATTCCACGAGAGAATATAATTATTACTGCAATACTGTTCTCTTCCAATCCTTGTGAACTATACCCTCCATAAAAGTTTGTTATTACCTCCTCCTTACTAATAACCTCATCCCCAAATTACCTGTTCCTGTTGCACCATCAAACCCACACACATTCAATATCATTTCTTCACTACTGCCATGTTATGAAAATTTTCAAAGTGTTCTTTCCACAATCTCCTCACATCCATTTCATCAATTACGAAAGCACCATACCATCCCTATTCATTAATCTAAGCGTATTCCCCATATTCTTATTCTTAACCTTTCATGATTCTTTCCAGAAGAGCTTCCTATTCTCTTGTAAGTCCCCGTTCATCCTCCTTATAAACTGTTCATTTACCTCTTTTTTTCCTCCGGCCTATGCATCTTTTAGTGTCCATTTTTACCTCCTTATTCAATTCCAAATATATTTCTTTTGAAACCTCATAATTGGCTTTTAGTACATTCAGCCACGCTTCTTTTTAACTTTTAACCACTTCATTCCACCACTCGCCGTTAACATGCTTACTTTCTACTTTAGCACATCCACATACTTCTTTTGCACTACTAACAACAGCTTCCTTCATTTGGTTTCAGATTTGTTTAGTTTCCACTTGTTCACATTCAACTGATTTATTTGCAAGCGTTCTTAAATGTTTATCCTTATTACCTTGTTCACTTAACTTTCTCACTCTTAATTTTACCTACTTGCTTTCCTCTTCACCTTCCGCTCCATCCAACCCCACTAACTTAATTTTACATAACAACATACTGATCCGATAATCCCATTCCTAAACCTCCTTACTAACTTAATTTACATAGAACTACATCAATAATCAGATTATTCCACCAACAAAATCAATCATACTCTTCACTTCGATACCATCTCTACCTAGACCAACTCTAGTAGTATACTTATGAATACTCTTGTTTAAAAAAGTATTACTACACACATACCTCTCTCTTCACGAAATCAATCACCTCTACCATTCCATTTTCTCCCCACCCCCAAAACCTAACCTTTATACCATCCGCTTTTTTGATCACCTATCCAACCATTCAGTCCCCCAACACTATCAAATCAACTCCTACTCCACCCCATCTAAAACATCTATCGATTATCCCAAAAATCGTACTCTCTTCAACGTTTCCCTCAGATGGACCAACGTCACAACCACACATACCTTACCTTTTCAAACTTAAAATTTTAACCATTAGAATTCTAGACCTCACACACACATACCATAGCTCTGTACCACAGTCACTCATCAAAATTTCAACTCCTTCTCTTCCTCTCTCATTTCTCTCCACACCAGCACACACACATTCACATCACACCACTTAATTTCACCTTTACCTTTCATCTTTGTTCATCACAGCGGAGCCAAATCTCTCTCTTG
>JABUQX010029647.1:0-26583 GCA_015478945.1 Trachelipus rathkii
GAAAGGTCCGTAGACCTGTCATCGTGATATGGCGCAGGAAACGTTAACCTTTTAGGAATCACGTTCGTATTCTACAAGTTCATGCGGATTTTCAGACCCCCCAGATACGAACATTATGGGCATTCACCTTACCACTGAGATGAAAGGTGGACTCATCGCTAAGCACCAAGTATCTAAGCACTACATCGATCTAGGTCATCGTCTCGACCTAACACTGCACAGGCCAAGGTAATCCATAGAGCATGGTCGTCAGGCTTTAAAGCATGTACAAACTGCAACCAGTATGCATGCATGTGTAAACATTTCCTTAACACCTTCCACACCGTCGTTTTTGGCACCTGCAGTTCGCGACTTGCTCTCTGAACGGATTTCTTAGGACTGTGAATGAACGAGGCCTGATATGGTCCACATCCTGTACAGTCACTTTGAGCCGACATGTACTTTTGCCTTTACAAAGACATCCGTTAGTTGTAAATTGCCTATACCATCAGCGATATGTTTTTTTGCCACAGCGAAATATTCCAACCTTAACGATACTCACGTTGAACCGTAATTACAGATTCACACTTAGCAAATTGTAGAACACAGAAAGCTTTATGCTCAGAACTTGCCATTGTCAGTATGTGGCGCCACGCACTAGAGAAGGCTACATCTGAATGCGCGCATGCGCTTATGTCGACCTATCAGGGGCTCGTTCTGCCGCATGCGCATATCCGAAACTATGCGACTTACTCTTCACTTTGATGTATGATATGCTCTTGATATTGTATATTACGCTGTTATAATAAAGCATTGAAACTGGGACATTCTTTTACAGACACCCGGTATATATATATATATATATATATATATATATATATTAATATATATATATATATAGTATATATATATATATATATATATATATAATAATAATATATATATATATATATGTGGCGGAGAGGAAGTACGCTGGATCAACAAGTGTACCCGACGGTGAGGTACCTCTCTCCGCTCTTTCTAGGAGATATGAAGTTCGAAGAATTTTTGATTTCGGAAGTTCAAAGTAATAGGGATTTAACGTCAATGTTAGGTTTGTGATGTTCAAAGATAGTGGTTTGACCGATCTAGTCATTCACAGCAACCACCTGAACTAGCATCAGGAGTAATGACGGCGCGATAGATTTTTTATCCTGTACGGAGGAAGTAGTCTTCAGGACCTGTCGGCCCTGCTGACTTTGAATGACTTTCGAGGAGATTGTGAACCTTTGATAAAAAAGTTGATACAATCATTTTACCCAAAAAAGAGTAGAACTATTTAACTATTTCCCCGGAGCTTTCTCGAAGATTAAGCATAATAATATCAATAAGCATCAATAGAAGGATAGTGACACTCCATAAAAAAGTTTTATCTGTACTAAAATCGCTCAGATATAATTGTGGGAGGTCTGACAAAAGTTAATGTTTACCACAGTCCTACCCAACAATATATAAATAAAAATTAGAAAATATGAATTAGTTAATCAGCCTTGGAGGCAAGTTCTAAAGTTCAAGGTGTAAAATATGTACACGAGCATAGACAGCTCTAGGATCAGAATCGAGAGGTGGATACACCGAACGCTACGCAAATTGCTCAGGCATAAAAATCAAGGGAATAAGAAATCCAGACCCAACAATTGTGAATAAATGATGACTTAAATGAATTGACTGGGGAATGGTTCCAAGTGGTCGAGTATGATCAGGAGAATACAACTATCGCTGAAGTACATTAAAGGGACAGGAATCAGGCCAAATCCAACGTTAGAGGATTGCAAGGGAGAGGATCCAGATTGCACCACAACTCCGCAAACAACTCCAAGAAGAAAGCTTCAGGATGAATTCCAACTTTAATAGGCACCGAGGAAAGATTCATAAGAATCCCTCAAATATCACACAAAAAAGAAAAGGGAATCCCCAAGATTGGATAGAAAGATTCAAGTGAAGTCCCAACTATGAAACTTGAAGGATTCAGGATGAATCGCCTGTATTAGATCATGCTCAGAATTAGATACTTGAAGGATTCAGGATGAATCCCGGTACTAGAAACCCCAACCATGCCTGCCACCCCAAAATAGAAGCAGCCCAATTTTAGAACAATTATTATTTCGCAACACTGTGATTAGCATATTTTATTAGCAAAATAAAGTCACCTATATTTATTCTATTAAGAAACATACCCTGTAATATCCAAGAGGGGTTCCTAATGGAGATAATGAAGTCAACGGCTTCCAGCCAAGCAACGATCTAGATATAAACTGTAATACAGATAAGTTTTACTATCTGTACATACACAAATCTTAGTTATTAATAATAAATTCAAATAATTTGTACACTCACGACCTCTGAACAGCTAGAAGGCTTCAATCACTTCTTGTGTATATCAAGGTTTAGCACAATTATATCTTTACTATCATCTGTGCTCCTGGATGCTAGTTATCATTAAGTATATTATAGTTATACATAAATTCATAACAAGACTGACTAGAACAGGAAAAAATGTATACCCATATCTATTAAATATTCATAGGTTTCAAGTATTGAAATTGATAAGATGAATAAGATTTGTATACCACAGCTGATCAAAATGTTACAAAATTCCAGAGCTGTATTTATAAAAAACTTCATTTCCAAGAATAACAACACCAGAAAAGATAGCGATTGCCTAATTGGACATCATGGATGCATGATCAATATCTTCCTTATATCCCTCCCCAACTAAATCTAAACTCCCACCTCAATTTTCCACGTCGTTCAAGAAGACGGAGTGAAGAGGCAAAGAGCATAGAAAACAGCGTAGAGAAGGATACTCACATGACTCTCTACTAAGCTATGAATATTTACAAGATATATTTTTTTCCTAAGTTTACTATACACAATTTTAATGTTAATTTCTAGATAAATTTTCACATTTATTCTTTAATTCCAAGAATAAACGGTTCCTACAACGAAGAAAATCAAGTTAAAGGGTTTCTTGTTGATAACAAGCAAACAAGAAGAACAATAATAAGTTCCGGTTGAATATGATAAATATGAGGGTTGACAATAGGTACTATCCCCTTAATAATGCTGTGATAACAAGCATCGATTTATGTCGGTCCTCCTGACGGTATTATTATCTTGTCCATTAGCAATTGTCTTATATAAGAGATCTTGATTTTTTTTACAATTCAACTGTAGATACAGTTTCCTCATCTATTCGCCAGATAACATCGGATCTTCTATTAACGTGTTTGGCCTACTGGTGTCCCAATCCTGATTAATGTGTTCTTGGTTTGTTTGACACATACCTAGCTTGCCCAAAGGGACTGTAGAAGTAACTTGGGATTGGGTATTCACCCTTTCTGCAGCCTAAGTAAATTTTTTTTCAAAGATCGATGGTATAATTGATGAAACATATTGTCTATCAGAAGATCTCTCGGCACCTAACAATGGCATGATGAATGCTGAACGTCTGGTCCTGATACTCTGGGACCGACAGAGATGTTTCTCGATGTCTTGTACTATGTAGAGTCAATCCTGAAAAACATCAAAATATCCGGCAGTTATTGAGTCATGGAAGGATTTCCAATTATAAAAAAAACATGAGCATATTATCTAGTCTAAGATTATTAATTTTCATCATATAATAACTGTCTGGAAGCGAAAAAATGACGTAGAGTAAACTAAGTCATTTTCACCTTCACTATTTCTCAACTGCACTTATTGATTTGGGGAAATCAGAAGTACAAGTTAATTATTGAGAAACTGACGAGTTATAAAAAAAAAAAACAAATTTAATTATATAAAATTTAAAATTTGTATTTTTAAAATAAAGGTATATAATCAGAAAATAATTTGCTTGGAAAGTTCATGGTTGTTCATCGAAAACACACCACCTCAATAATAATGGAAATTTTTTTTACCCAATATATATTTTATATTTCGAAAATAGAAACAATCTAGGAATCTTTTTCCTGATTCTTTCTATTTTCTTGTAATACTTATTGAATCATCCATTTGGTCCATTTAATTTGAAGAGAGAGATCCACTCAGCCAAGTTATAGATTGATCAGAGAACATCGGATTATCTCATTCAGGAACCGGACAAATCTGTAAAATAAGTTTTTAAGCTCCTCTGGCCCACAACCTGTCATGAAACATGACAGGTTTGTTGGAACCGAGGAACTGATATATATAATGGTACATACAGTACATATAATATATACACTCATATATATATATATATATATATATATATATATATATATATATATATATATATATCAGTTTGTGAGGTAGGCAGTTTTTCGATGACTCTATACATAATTTAATAATTATATCAGGGTTCACACTTTCTGGAAAGTCAGGGAAGCGTTCAAGGAATGTCAGGGAAAGTCAGGGAAACGTTTAAAAATATGCTAAAGTCAGGGAAAGTCCAAAAAAGTCATGAAAAGTCAGGGAAATTTTAAAATTTCCAAACATATGAAGAATGATCCATGGACCATGTTACATATTATTTTTGATATATTTTTTTTTCCTTTCTGTATAATTGTGGAATGAGAGATGTATTTGATAAGTGAATGAAAAGGATGGGTGAGGAATGACATTCCATAAATCCTACTTCTATCCTGTTTCTTTCTATTTTTAGTTCACTATTACCTACTATTCTTCGTATTCTGTTCGTAGAAGTTTGTGTTCAAGTTCTCCTTCCGATTAAGGTGATTGGTATTGATTGTGTTTAGACTGTATGACTTATTACTTAATCTGTTTATATTTTTCCTTAGATGTATACTTTTGAGGTGTTTTTTTTTTTTTTGACGGTTTGTTTTAGTGAATTTTGATTTTTGTGCAGTTGAAGGTATTTATTATTTTTTTATAAATTGACTTCAAGCAAAAAAAAGCTTAACTTTAACGACCAGTGTTGACGTTCAAATCGAACCTTGGTTCATATTTCTGTTTCACAGATTTACAATGCTCGCTTAAATATTATGGAAAGATTTCTTAGGTCCAGTAAAATGTGCCTGCTGCAACCAACAACTAAGCTTTTCGATAAGATTTACATGACAAACTTGAATGCCAGACTGTGCAAATCAAATGACAGAAAAGATATTAGAAAGATATCCTCTGAAGTACAAGCCGTCCCAATGGCGTCTCATCATTGGATCCTAGTATAGTTTTCATCAGCCAGAACAAGGGAAACAAAGATTCGATTTATTGCTAGAGGCATGTACACCAATAACCGAAATCACAGATTCTGTTGCTGAAAAAGAAAAAGCACTATACTCTACCTTGCAGTGAAGCTCATTCAACCCTTGAATTAAAATTCAAAATATTTTTGGATGGGACTATCCTGCTAAGAGACTTGATGAGTTTTTTCTTCTAAAGCACCTGAGAATCAATGTTATGCGAAATTTCTGGCAAATTATTAAATTAGGACTCATATTTTCGCATGAAATGCGACAGTGGAAGGAGGGTTTCTATAAATTAGCAATTTTAGTGAGAATCTGAAAGAACATAGTCTGATTTTCAAAGAACCAGGGCACAATGCTATAAGATCTCATGAATGTATTCATAAAGTTCCTATCACTCAAAAAATGTGGACAAATGTAGAGCTGCCCTTAGGAGATATGAAGAACATCTCAAAAGTCAAAACAGAACAAAGAAAAAGAAGAGAATAAAAAGGTTGAAAAAAGAATATTATCCATACAGATCAATAAACTTGAAGAGCAGAGAAAGATGTAAAAACTGAAGGCTTTAACAGAAGAAGCCGCTATAAAAATCAAAAAATTCAAATGCTTGAGAAGAAAAACTAAATCTCCCCATTTTGAACTTTTGTGATTACAGTGGACGCTATTTACCTAGGCTATTAAATGTAACGTGCTTTAATGTTATTTTTTTGTATAAATAAAACTGTGTTCTTTGAAAAAATAAAAAAAGGTGTGCTTTGGACGGCTATTTAAGGTATAGGCTTATACTAAAAAAAATAAATATTTTTTAAATTCATCCATGATGATAAACAATTTCTAAAGTAAATTTTTCAATAATTTAATGTATGAACTGAGTACATAGCCTGCAATAATCTTAATAGTATATTTTACTACACCAAAAATAACGGAACACAGCTGGGTCAGAGGAAAATTTTGCAGAATTTGGTCAGGAAAGTCAGGGAAAGTCAGGGGAAATCAAATTCAAACATTTTAGTAAGAATTATATGCATTTGTTTTGATAAATATATACTAGACAGTATATATTTAACCTTATACGTATTTAACCATTTGTGGTTAAATAACTTGAGGAATTTCTATTACACAAGACTATTTTGATTTTTTAGTTTTACGTTTTTAATTTTTAGTTACAAATTTTTAAAGAATCCAGACACCCAAAGATCAATTTTACAAGAATCAGGTACACCAGGAGGGTTTTTTTCGTCACCTTAGTTAAAGTGTTTGACGATCAGGCACACTAGAAAGCATACATTCAAACAACTTCAATAGTGAAGATGTTATAGAACAATAGTTCAAGAGGAAGTTTACTTAAGAGATTAAGAAAAGATAGGAATAAGATTTTTTTTCAAGGACTTATCAGAACTATGTACTGATAAGTTTGATTGGCCAAGTAATTTAAATTTACGTTCCAGTCAGTAAGGGAACGACAGAAGTTTCATTTTCTTAATAGATGAAGCAAAGCCAACTTTTATTCTCCAGGCTTATTTACTTCGTCTCAGGACACAAGTGTGTCATTTTATAACCCCGAGACAAGGTTATAAAAGACTGGTCCTTCTTCAATAAGGTACATACTCCGATGGAGTCGACATGAAGTTTATTCACTACTAGAAGTAACTAGCAGATAGTTATAGTGAACCGCCCGAGTAAGCATTTTAATATACAGGGTTCACCACACCACACGTTATTCCATAATTAAAGGTTTATTATTGGGCATAATATAATGTGAAAGCGTCTAACTTTAAAGACATCCGTTAAAGCAGTGATAACTTCTGGTATTGGCAATTGACCCGGTAAGTTTTAATAATCGGAGCTCTTTTTTGAAGCCACTGAACCTGAAGTATATATTTACAGGATCTTTTGTAACTCGTCGATAAAGAAATCTCTACTCCTGAATGTCTTCGACCGACCATATAGTAAAGAGAAAACCACTTATATAACGATCTCCTCCTACCGCTGATTTCTATCGAAAAGAACCCAGGAGGAATGAAATCCAAAGAAGTATTTTCGGCGGGTTCTTCTATATTATCATTTACGGGAGATCGGGAGAGAGCATCGGCAACTATATTTTTAGGGCCCGATATATGACGTATGTCAAAGTCATATTCATAGAGCTCTTCCATAGTTCTAGCTAACCTCCATCAACGACTCAATTTTTGTAAATTAGAATGAGTGCATATGGTCGGTATACCTATAATGAATTTAATACCGACGGAGAAAGGTCTAAGGGATTTGAACAGCCCAACGCAAAAGCAGTTAGTTCTTAATCAATCTCTACAGAAGGGAGGTGATACCATTGAAGGTCATAGAAATAAAAGCAATTGGTTTGCGTTCTCCGCGGATTGAGAAAGTCAAGCACCAGGCCCCGGAGGTCCTGCACATCTACATGTAGTCATGGGAGACTCTGAACTATAACTCGGGGAATCCTAGACACTGTGGATTTTTATCTAAGGTCCTCCTTAACGTTGAAGCAAAGCCTGCTGACACTCCGGCGTCCATGCTTAAATGGATCTACAACCAATCTGGCATGATAAAGGCTTTACTGATTTTGAGAACAGGTTGGGAATATTGTTCGCCTATAAAAATTTAACGCATTCCCAGAAACTGGCGTAATTGTTTTACCGAAGCGGGACGAGAAATTCTAACGCCCCTTTGAGATTTTTCTGAAGGGGAAGTATACCATTCTGTGATATTTGGTGACCCAAGAACTCCACCTCAGTACGCGGCAAAGCCTGGTTTTACTGGGTTTAAGTTTATACCCATTTTTTCTCTAATGCATGCAAGGACACCGATCGCCAGGTTAATAGATGACCTCGTATGGTCTTGACTGAAGGATAATAAGTATCATCTAAGTATATCGATAACTTGGACCATGGTAATTCCTCTAACGCAGCATCACTTCACGTTGAAATGTTGCTGATCCATTTTTTTACACCAAGGGCATTCTTAATACATACTGGGCAAATGGAGTGAAAAAGCAATTTTTTCAAATATTTCGGCTAGCAAAAATAATAACCACGACCAATCAATGTTGGGAAATATTATACCATACATATTATAAATCATATTCTATTAGGTTCGTAACGGAAAGGAATCGGTCTTAGTAACACTATTTAATTTCCGGTAATCGATACATAATCGTAATTTACCGTCAGGTTTTCGGACAGGAACCACAGGAGCTGAATACAGGGATTTACTAGGTCTAATAATATCCTGCTCCAACAGTTCATGACATTGGTTTTCTATTTCTTGAGCCAGAGACCCTGGAAACGACGTACTGGTAATCTCTAGCAGTCGAGCAGTTTCTACCTCGATATGTGAGTGATATATGCCACTCACGCGTCGTGGTCACCGACAACTGAAGAGCCGATTATGTTTTATCACCTGCCGATTCATCGTTTTCTTTTCCGAGTCAGAGATTAGGCATATCCGCAAAGCAAACTCCTCCCTCCAACTTAGTGGGGGACCATACGTTTGCGTTTACGTTGATTTCTGAATTCGCCTCTCTACTGGCCTACGTATTAATTTGAAAATATGTTCTCTTCCAAAGAACACAAGCTACCTACTACAGTACCCTTCCTAACATAATGAGGTGCATTCGGAAGGATTAAATAGAGCGATCTTACACGAATCTCGCAAATCCAATACACCCGGAATGGTACAACCGATCCCATTGGCTCTGATTGAAACCTACCAAAGCAGAGACTTCAGATGAAGGACACTTTACTTCCACCACAGGAAAACGGTGGAACATTTATGGACTTAACCGTGACGCATTAATAATGGATGTGTTAGACTCTCATCCTTACTAACGGATTTTCTATTACCAATCATAGATTCCTATTGTACTAATTCCCAGGCGTAGTTAGTCTGGGAGAAGGGTCATTTTCTTTTTAAAGCGACAGCCCCTGGAAAACTACGAAGCTGGCATAAATCCTGGGGAACCACGCCGCCCGCCAACAAGATGACGGGCTTTAGAATACATAATCACTATCAGGAATACAGATTACATCAGTGTTAGAAGTCAATAGGTACGAATTTCTCGAACCAGACCATGATGGATTAACGCTGTATATTACAGAAGGCCGTAAGGCTAATTTCCATGTACCCCTCGTCATTTTCAGTTGCTGATTAAAGCTAATCCCAAGCTCCACTGTCCCACCATACAACTATAGAAGCCTGAGCTGTTGGGAACCAAAGCGACTGAAACAATCAGAGTCTCTTGAAAGTGAGTACATATGGACTACCCACTCGTCCGTAAGGTGATTTTCTAAGGGTTTAAGTTATTTCCTAAAGGGAGGGGTCGTTCGGCTAAGCTTTCTCGAAATAATTTTACGAAGTTTTAAAGTTTCTGTGCCTCCATCATCATTGACTGAGTCGATTAAAGGGTTACTCTCCACCAGGAGACTCATTCGGGTAGACCAGAGTTTTTTAAAGGGGATTCATAACCGCACCTCATATTTAGCGCAAGGGTAAATTTACTTGCAGTAGGGATTGTTCCACTGGTTGGACGATGGAGGCCTGTGATTGGTCGATTGATTTGAAGAATACGACCGGGAATATACTTTTTCAAAGGGAACAGTTCTAAGGGAAGAAGGCTCGTGGTCATGATTATGGGACTGGGGAGGAGCACTAAGTGAACACCTCATCCCAGCGTGAGGACCACCGCAGAAGGGACAGACTACTTTTCTAATATTCGGGGAAGGGGAAGTAGACTTTCTAGATCGACAATTGGCCCTGATGTGACCTTTCTTTTTGCAGTAACTGCATACTCCCAGATATTTATAACACTCGTCCTGTTTTTTCACAGTAGTGACACAAAACCTTTCTCCGGTCATCAGGTTTAGGACGAGTCTGTGAAGTCGAACTATGGTTAGGACGAACTGTACTATCATGGTTTTTGTAACTATTGGTGGAGTCACGATAGTATCGACTACCATTATTTCGTTCTTGTGGACTATTTTTCTTCTTAGGAGCCGGCCGATGATTATTGTTGGATTTAGGTTTCCGTTGTTCGACATTTTGATGTAAAACTTCAGTCCATCCGGGTAGTGCAGTATTTATCCGGATAACGGATTCCAAAGATTCGTCTAGGTTTACTTTCATCGCGGTCTTTTGGGCATAAGTTGATTTGTCGATCTCAAGTGGATTAGTTTGGGAAATGAGATTTTCGGAAAGCGATATTCTCGCTACATGCTAAGGAGTCCGCAAAAATTCACTATATTTTCTACATGGAGCCTACAATAACCGTCTCAGCTCCATCATTTGATATACTGACTGACGAATAATCATCAACATAAGGAGGTGCAAACTACACAGAAAACTATCTATCATGAATCATGATCTCTCCAATCATTAACCCGATATTCTTGACACTAGGCGCTCCTAAAAATACCGAAGGCGACACATTTTGATGCCTCGTTGGTATCGTGAGCGCAATGATACTCTGTCTTCTGTATTCTTTTCTTCGTCTCATCGACATACAACACGACGCAGATTATCCGATACAGAGGAAGTATTCACGGTTGTCTTTGATGATCTCTCGTATACGTCAAATTTGCCTACTCAGCTGGTCGGCGCAAGCAGTGCGTAACCATTGGTGATTGGGGCATTAGGGTAGTTATAGCTACAATAACGCTCAAATCAGCCAGGACCGACTAGAAGATCTTGTCCGATTCGTATTTTGAACTTTCCAGTTCCACGACTTAAGCTCTGATGTTTCTTGAGTAACTGAGTAAAAGCACAATGGCTTCCTCCAGCATGTCAAGTCTCTTTTTCATGTGTGGTCCTGAATACATTGAAAGGGTTCATCATCGTCAGGGACTACGACGCAATAGGCAGTCGTTGGATATCGGTGAATATAACCAGATGCGTACTGAGAATGCAAGTCGAAAACATCTGGTGTTCCGGATATTGATCTAAAGGAATTTGTCTCGTTGAGGCTGGTTATAATCATTCATGTTTTCTGAAAAGTCAGCCTCGTCTCTATGATTAGGGGAATAAGACAACTCTCTATTGTCCTGGCCCATACGGGAGTCTCAAGAGAGACTTAGGTGGTTGAAGTAATATTACTGGGGGTAATAGAATCATTTAAGACGAAGAATTGGGATTAGGAACAAGTTGAGTTTAGGAGAAAATTAGAGTAGCATAAGATTAGGATTATGAATAAGATTAGATTAAGAATAAGATTAGGATTAGGAATAAGATTAGGATTAGAATAAAGATTAGATAATTAGAATGAAGTTGATGTCTAGAATTTTCTACATAACTGGGTGGATTATGCAGAAAAGGCGTTGACCGTGCGTGAGATGGGAAACTAGGAAGGTTAATACTCACGATCATAAACAGAAGTGGTATTTTTAGGCATACACATGATGACAATTTAGATGGAATACCTGACCTTATCATGGAACGTTCTGGGTCTTCAACCTTACCGACTGTATTCGTTTACTTGAAGCAATTGCCTTTTCACTAACCACTGTTATGGAGTTTTTAATAAGTACTCTCTCCAGGCTCAGTGAAAGGTTTGTCAGAGTTAGGAGCTTAAAGATAAGTCAGAGGGTATGTCAGAGTTAACAACTTCTACCCTGTCTTTATTTTCCACATTCATTCCTACATTCATTCCGACATTATTTTTATTACGATCATCACGGAGACGTTGTTCTACACGTGGATCTAATGCACAAGCTGCAAGAGAGGGATCAAAGTCCACAGCTTCTTGGCTATCAGCAGCATTTATGCTCGTATCCAAGTCTTTTGGTTGAGGTTTTTCTGACATTGTCTTTTGTAAGTTTCAAAAGAAAGAATTTCAAAGTATTGGAGGGTTATTACCAACTAACTCTCGATCTGTCCAATATAAGTACACAAGAGAAGATTTCTTTGAAAAGAACTGAAGAGAATCAATGATTTTTCAAAAAATAAATATGACGATGTGAGCGAGAGTCACAATCCTAGTGCACGCAAGCGCAGGAACTCAACAGAGTCCCTGTTCGGGCGCTACTTAATTTATTTATGTGGCGGAGAGGAAGTACGCTGGGATCAACAAGTTGTACCCGACGGTGAGCGACCTCTCTCCGCTCTTTCTAGAGATATGAAGTTCGAAGAATTTTTGATTTCGGAAGTCAAAGTATAGGAGAATTACGTCAATGTTAGGTTTGTGATGTTCAAAGATAGTGGTTTGAAGATCTAGTCAGCAACCAAAGCCTAAAAACAAGCAAAACAAAAAAAAAAAAAAACACCTGACTGAAATTTCAATGCAAATGAGAAAAATTAGATTTTCTCCGTAACGGAGGAAGTTAGTCTTCAGGACTCCGTCGGACCTGCTGACTTGAATGACTTTCGAGGAGGAATTGTGAACTTTGATAGATATGTTGATACATCTAAGATTTTTACGCCAAAGAAAGATTAGAACATAATTTACAGTTTCCCGGAGCTTTCTCGAAGATTAACCCGATAGAGGTCTCGAAGACTTAAGAATAATAAATATCAATAAAGCATCAATATGAAGGATAGTGACACCAAATAAAAAAAAGTTTTTTTATCTTTACTAAAATGCTCAGATAATGGTGGAGGTCTGACAAAGTTAATGTACACCAGTCCTACCCAACAATATATAAATGAAAAGATTGATGATTAAATAGAATTCATTTTAATACACCTTGGAGGCAAGTAATAGGTTCCAAGTGAAAATATGTACACTGAGGCACAGACAGCTCTAGGATCAGAAACGAGAGTGGAAACCGAACGCTTCCAAATATTGCTCATGCATAAAAATCAAGGAATCAGAAATCCAGACTCAACAATTGTGAATAAATGATGACTTAACTGAATTGACTGGGGGAATGGTTCCAAGTGGTGAGTATGATTCAGGAGAATACAACTATGCTGAAGTACTATTAAAGAGGAAGGAATCAGGCCAAATCCCAACGTTAGAATTGGCAGGGAGAGGGATCCAGATGAACCACAACTCCGAAACAACTCCAAGAAGAAAGCTTCAGGATGAATTCCAACTTTAAAATAGCACCGAGGAAAGATTCACTAAGGAATCCCACTCAAGATTATCAGCACAAAAAAGAAAAGAAGGAATCCCAAGATTGGAAGAAAGATTCAAGTGAATCCCAACTATGAAACTTGAAGGATTCAGGATGAATCCCTGTATTAGAAGAAGCCCACAATTAGAAACTTGAAGGATTCAGGATGAATCCCTGTATTAGAAATCGGATTCAGGAATGAAGCCCCAAAACAGAACCCTGTCAAATATAAACAATTATTGGGATTTACCACAATTTAGATTTGCATATTTGACAGTTATATGAAGTCACCTATATTTATTCTATTAAGAAACATACCCTGATATATCCAAGAGGGTTGTTTCTTAAATGGAGATTAATGATGTCAACGGCCTTCCAGCAACAAATAGTAAACTGTAATAAGAGTCAAGTTTACTATCTGTACATTACTACAAATCTTACAGTTATTAATTAATAAATAAATACAATTTGTATGCACTGACTGAGACAGCTAGGAAGGCTTATCACTTCTTGTGTATATCAAGGTTTAGCACAATTATATCTTTACTATCACTTGTGCTCGCTGTGCTATGTTTAGTCATAAGTTAATATCGTATTATAGCATAAAATCCATAACAATATGAGCTAGAAAGGAGAAAAAACTGTTGTAATATCTATAAATATTTATAAGGGTTTTTAATTAATTGAAATTGATAAGAATAGCCAATAAAATACCACAGGCTGGATCAAAAATGGTTACAAACTCCAGACTGATATAAAAAACATTTCCAAGAATAAACAACACCAGAATAAGATAGCGAATTGCCAATTGAACATCATGGTGCATGATCAATCTCTCCCTTATATATATATATTATATATCTATATATATATATATATATATATATATCAATTAACTATATATATTATATATATTTATATATATATATTAATATATATATAATATTAATTATAATATATATGAATATATATAGTCCATGGTATGTAAAAACCTAACGCTCATTTACCTAAATTTCATTTTTGCTATAGCTATTACTAATTATATAACTGCAGAGTTTTTATAATAATTTTCTTAGAACGGAGCTAGCTAATAACCCAGTAAAAAAAATGTTTTGGTTTTTTGAAGTTTTTGAAATTTTTGAAATTATTTAGACCCAAATATATTTGTAAAAAAAAACCATTGTAATGTAAAAAAAAAAAACAAATATTTTTAAAAAAAAAAATCTTTTCATAAACCCCCTCTAGAGCTGCAATATGATGGGAATAGCTATTATAAATATTTTAAAGGTATTAATTAATCAATAAACTAACAAAAACAAATAATAAAAAAAAAAACTAAAACATTTTATCTACCTTAAAATAGATCTGATGAATGGTGGAGCTCGTTGTGAGCTGCTTAAGTGCATTGATTTCGCACTCTTTTCACTAAAATACCAGCATATATCTTGCCTACAACACTCAATAAACTAATTCCCTTATAATTCCTACAGTTCCCCTTATCTCACTTAACCTTTATACATACCGGTACTCAATTTTCTAACTCCACAATTCTCGCATAAAAGCTCCACCAATAACAAAAAAATCCAATCAATCACATTCGCCTCCATTTTGATCATTTTCCAGTAATTGCACCTTTACCTGCCAATTTTACCCCTCTGCATTTTCTCACTCTCCCATTACCTCTTACTGCTTGTGATTTATCCCCCCCCCCCCCAAAAAAAAAAAAAAAAAAAAAAAAAAAAATATATTATAGTAGATAAATGATAAATTAATAAAATATATAGTATAATATATAATATATATAAATATATATATATATATATATACTATAGTATATTATATATATGTATATATTTCACAAAGAAACTTCTTTGTGATTTTAATGTCAAAGCCTTGTAGGTTAAAGAAATAGCATCTGAACTACTTCACAGTTTATTGACTGGGTAAATAGGTGCCTAAAATCATAATAATAATGATAATTATATAAAGAAAAAAATTGACAAATGGTGGGCAATATTTCTCCTCTAAAGAAACTATTCTAACAAATTTGTGACAAAAAAATTAATAAAATAAAATTTTAAAAAGAGATATAAAATTTAGACAAATTTTGGAATTTCCTTCTTGGTCCCGTATTTGAGGAAAAAGTTTATTGAACATCTAAATAAGTGGAACCAAGATTATATTAAGCAAAATAAAGAAAAATATATTTAAACAAAAGATCTTAAATAAAAAGTTTACAAAAAAATAACTTAATTAAATGGAGCCAAGATAATAAATAAAAATACAAAGACTTAAAAATTTACTATAAATAAAATTTCAAAAATCGAAAGTGGATTCATTACAAATTTTATAAGTTAAAATTTTCCTTAGTGGCTAAAATTAATATTATTATATCTAAAAAATTAGTAATTAGTTAGAATTATTCTTTTAGTGATAGTTCCAACAGCTAAGTCAGTATAATATCTTGATAATTTAAATTATATCTGTTAAGTCATTTAATATGACTAATATTGTATAAAATTAGATTCGAAAGTTAATGTAATATTGATTCTGGCATAAAAAATAAATGGTTGATATTCCACGTCTCAATATTTTCTTTGTACAAAGGATATTTCGAAGGGTGTAAAAATATTATATAAATGACTATCAAAAATGTAGTCGAACAAAAAAAAATCATGCAAGGTCTGGGCATCGTTATAATTATTATTATTATTCGTTGAAGAAGGAATTATCAAATTATTTGGCACTTATTGGTTATTATAATATAGGCCTTACTCTCTTAAGAACTATAAAGTTTTGTATATCGTCAAAACAAAAAACTTAGAAGGCCATGTAAACTATTTCTATCAAAAAATAAAGAAAAACTTACCATTTTGATCAATTTGGCTAAAAAGCCTACGGCATGCTCTTCGATCATCTTCCTTTTTAGAGGAAGAAAACTATCTTATGAGTTAGGGAAGGATTTTATAGTCGAGCTAATTAAATAAGGTGCATGTTAACTTTGGCTAAAAAAATGGTAAAATAAATGGTTTTAAAAAAAAGAATTTAATACATAAAATCATGTACTGAAGTTGAGGTGCTGACATATAGAGGTTCCTATAAATATAGGTCTTATAGAGTTTCGTCAAAATGTAAACAAAAGTTATAGAGCAGAGTTTAGAGCTTCAGAACTTTTGGGCTTCAATTAATTTGTTGGGAGGCTGAAAATTTATGAGAAATCTGTGTCGATAAAAATGGGTGATGGAAATAAACTCTTTGTTTTTCTTATTCAAAATATATAAATATGAAAAAGGGAAAATAAAATAAAAACTGAACATTTTTTTTTTCAAATTTTTTTCAAAAAGAGATTTGCTTTATATTTCCAACCAGATATTGTATCCGTAATTACTATAATGCCAAAGGAGAAAAAATATCAAGCTAAATATAAATACTATAGGCTGGATATTAAAATTTTTAATGGTCGTATGTAGTGTGTTTTGTAAAAGAAAAATAAAAAGAAATAATAATTACCAGGAAATCACGCGAGAACACTTTGAAATTAAACTTGAAGGTACCATGGAAAAAATCAGAATGATTTGGGAATCTTATGAGAGTGCCTGCGTTGATTGGGGGCGAAGGAGATGGAGGTAGAAAGGGGGAAAAGGGGTTGATTTGGACTATTTCTGATATCATTGTTTGTAATGTGGAAAAATAAGATTCTACTAAGAAAAAAAGATTATAAGTTTAGTTGACGAGGACTTAGAGATGTGAAAAAAAAAAGATTCAGCGCATGCATGGAAAATAGAAAAAAATTAACCCAAAAAAAAATAGGAGTGATAAAATTATCGAAATTCCAAATGGAGATAAAGGATAAGAAAGAAAAGATATCTCTTTTTCTTTCTTGTTGACTTTAACAGAAAGCTCTGTTAAAGAGTTCCCCTACCAGAGAAAAGAAAAAGGGGTAACTGGATTATGCAATTGTTGCAGGTGGGTTAGAATTAATGGGTTCTAGTTCAGGGTGTGTAGTTGGTTTTGGTTCAGGTATAGGGGCTCTTTGGACTACGGTCTATTGGACAGTAGGGGCTGCAGGAGTTACCTGAGTAGGACGGAGTTTAATATAAACACAAATGATTGCTAAGAAGCCAAGGATTGCTACAACAATAGAAAATCTGGACAAAGAGTAAGAGTGTATGTTGATTAATTCTTGATTTTGGAGTGTTTGATTTAAGGTGTTTCAAGAAGTGTCCCAATGAGGGTGTAAGGACTTTAATTTCAACTTGGAAGTTAGAGAAGTTATAGTAGGAATAAAATTCTGGTAAATGTGAGGATATTCCGGAAGTTGCGAGTCTTTTGTAATCCAACTAGTTTGGATGGAAGAATGAGAAGGATATTTCAAGATGTATTTGTCTGATACCAGAGTGCATCCCTGAGGAAGAAGGAAAATATTACTGGTGATTAATTTTGGTTGGCTCCTGGGACATGAGATTGAAGCTACCACTTTGGAAGGGAAAGAGAGTAAAGTTTGATTTCCAACCTTAAGATTATATGGTGCTTTGTAAGGATAATTACAATGGGTAGTCTGGTTGGTTCCTAGTACTGCAGATAGAATGCAGTTTTGGTAATCAATAGATTGTGTTGGGTTAGAAGGGAAACAGATATAATTGGAATCATAATGTTTGCAAATGTCTCCTGACAGGCTTTTACTATGTACTGTATTTGAGAGTCTTGTGATTTAGAAAATAGTAAGGATATTCGTTATGTAACATGAGTCTTGGATAGGTGGTATTTAGTGGAGTGGGAAATGGAAATACGTTATAAATTTTATAAGGAGTTTCTTCGGAAAATGGGATGATAGTAGAGAGGAAGTAAGGATTGTCTTCGTGTATGTATGACCAAGATAAGGATAAGAACTTGTAGAAGTTTTCATGTGTAAGAGGTATTATTGGTTGATGTTGTAAAAGTTGACTATTGTTTCTTATTAGTTCAAGTATGATATCATAAGAGTATAGATTTAAAGGTGTGGTTTGTTGTTTGGCTGTTGCCCAAATGTTTTGTATAGTTAAAAGAG
Source organism: Trachelipus rathkii (assembly GCA_015478945.1). Lineage (NCBI taxonomy): Eukaryota > Metazoa > Arthropoda > Malacostraca > Isopoda > Trachelipodidae > Trachelipus > Trachelipus rathkii. The sequence continues at coordinate 18,297 of JABUQX010029647.1, forward strand.
ATTATGTATGTTATTCAAGATTACCCTTTCTAAGTTTAAATGTGTGTTTAACTTGGATATTTCTTGGTGTAATTCTATGGAGGAGATAGATGAATTTTTATATCTTGTTAGCACTTTTAAATTTTCTTTTATATCTGTTAAAGTATTAGTATTTTGATGTACTTGCTCCTTCAGCTTATAAATGTGGGTTCTCGTATCCTGTAGGAGATTTACTTTGGTATTAAGTTTATTAATGTGATATTATATGTGCACATATGTACAGTAATTTCCCATTCATGTGAACGTTCATTTTCTACACTTGGATACAAAGATCCCCTTGTTGGTAACCTTTATCTTGGCATTTTGGGAGAAATTTTACGTTTTATATATTATCTTATATATATATATATAGTATATATATATATTAGTAAATATATATATGAATATAATATATATGATAATAATATATATATATATATATAGATAAAATATAATATATTAATATATATATATGATTCACCTATATATATATATTCAGTATATGTTCCATATATAGGAAATTCCACGTTGTAGATATAATTTGATAACGTTACAAGGTTAAGTACGTTATATATATATATATATATAATATATAATATATTATATAAATACATATATATAGTTAGTAATAGGAAATATAATATATAGCTATAATATACTACCTATATATATATATAATATATATATATATAATAATATTACTATATATTTATATATACTCTATACTATATTAATATAAATAATATTTTATATATATTATCAGTTATCAATAATTAATAATGATTACTTGCGTAGATGTAGTATATATATAATAGTAGTATCTATATTTTAATAATGTATATATATCATTATATAAGCGTACTAACTATTAAGTAGTTAGCGTACTTAGTCGCAGGTACGTTGATACATTGGCAGATCGTGTATATCGTAACAGAGCTACACATTATACGTAGGCTATGAGTAGATATATATATATTATATATATATATATTATATATATTAATTTAAATAATACATATATATATATATAGTATTATATATATAGTAGAGAGATATATTATGATTATCGATATAAGAGGATATCGAGGAGGTAGATATATATCTATATAAGTTGGTATTTATGAGACTAAATGCGTATAGGACTGTATAATATTATAATATATACTATATAACATAATATATATATATATATATATATAATATATAAGTATATATATATAATCTAGTTAATATGGTGAGAGGGTATGAGGGTAAAGAACGTGAGGAGTATGAAATACTATGTATATAGTACAGAAGTAGTATATATATACATAGATTAGGGTGATATATGTATATATATATAAATTATATCTATATATATTATATCTTATATAATATAGTATTATATATATATATCGATAATAGTATATATATATATATATATATTATATAATTATATAATATAAATATATATATATAGTAAGGCCTATATATATATTATATATATTATTAGGTATATCATATTAATACTTCATATATTAACAATAGGAAGTGTATGATTATTAATGTATATAATATTATATAGTATAATATATATATATAGTATATAATATAATATATATGTATATAATATATATAACATTATATTATAATATATAATATATATATATTATATAGTATTTAATATATAGTTCGTATTAATTTTACGTAAATAGTATATGAACTATATATATAGTTATAGTTGATATAACTCAATTAAAAGCATTGTATCTAAGTATAGTTACGTTATATCGATTACTAATTATAGTATATAGCTATATATATATGTATATATACTAATATAAATATGTACTAATAAGAGACTAGCATATTGACGATATGAATTCAATAGTTATACTATATATATTAATGTATAGTAGCGATATAGATAAGATATAGTGATATGGGTAATAGTATCATTATTCTAATTGAGTATAAGGTGAGTTAATATACTACACGGAATGGCGTAGTTACAAGCTGTGTAATTAAGTCTCGGAAATATACTTAGCTATAACGAGGTAACTATATATACTATATAGTAGTATATATATATATATACAATATATATATATATTATTACTTCGATATATATATATATTATATATATATATATTTATATATATTATATATATATATATAATATATATAATATATATATATATATATTATACCGTAATGAGCTCACTCAATAATTTAGTATAAGGATGAACTATATAAATATTTAGTGATATTTATATGAATATGTAGATAGGGGGGTTGTAGTTATTTTAGCCTTACATATAGGTTATAGTATATATGGACGATCTTATATATACTATAAGATTAGCTATGAAGATTTACTAGTGGAAGGTAATACACTCACTAAATATATTAATGAGTTATCAGGTTGATTAGCAGATTATATCTCTAGTACGCGTCGATATTACTATGGCTTAAAGTGTTCGAATGAATTATTATTGAATATATTCGACATGATGAGGTCAGGTGAGTAAGTATAGTAGTATAGTATGAGTAGATGATAATGATATAGTATTTACCAAGCTGTCAGGGGCAATGAGGTGCATGGCAAATTCCGGTTAAGGGGCTCGACGGCCGGGCTCGTCGGTCAAGGCATTTTAAAAAATCCGGCTCCGATCCGAGGCGTGGAGATAGCCGGCCTACAAGCATTTAAATATATCCACGCTTGCACACGATATATCCGTGGGCTCGTGGGACTCCCAGCTATTTGTTTGGAAGCATTAACCTCGCTCCGATCTGCTGTGGCAGGTTCTTTTAAAACCCGGCTCCGGCTTAATGCATTTTTAAAATTACAGTCGGGTGTAGAGGGAAGGCCGGCCTCTCGTGATACTTGCGGCTGTCCGCTTGTCCAGCATTATTAGAGAGTTACTCAATTACACGGGACCAAATTCACCGGCTCGGCTCCGGCTTCAGGCAAAAAATTTTTCGGCTCACGACTCCGAGGCTCTAATTGCACGGCCTGTCGTGAGTTGCTTCCGACCCCCTAGTTATAATGTCCTTCTCCATTGTGAGATCCGAAGCATCATTAATTGTTGAGTAGAAAGAATTTTAAGGGAGAGAGAAGTGTAAAGGTGTTTGTTAGATGACATGGTTATTAGCTGAGTGAATTTAGAATTATGAAAATATATTTTATAGAAATATAAGAATTTTGTCAAATGAAAATACATGAAATACACACACCATTCAGCATTAGCTTGTCTCTAAATTTTAATACTAATTCTTTAAATTTATTCTTGTACAGTTTACGTAAATAATTTATTATTTATTTTGCTCTAAAAATCATAAAAGCTGATTAAAGAGTACATTTAAAATGTTTGATGGAAAAAATCTTGTTTTTGGGTTATTATAGGCACTCTATGTAATATTCTTGATATATACAGCGCCGGAAGAGGTTACAGTGATAATTTGAGTTATTCAAACAGATTTTATTATAGAGTAGTCTAGTTCACTGATACCGTATAATATATACTTGAATGGGTGCAGTTGGTATGATATTTTAATATATAATACCTAAAAGAATCAAAATTTTTATTTTAAGAATAAATCAAATTTTTCTAAAATGCATTAAGAAACTTTAGCAGTTTCGGAGTTACAGATTTTTATTTTATTTTTAAATTTATTTATACAAAGCCAGTTTTCTAATTTGATTGATGATTCCTTCTACCATTTACCTTTAAAGTAGTACCATATATTGATCTTGCTTTACAAAAAGAATGATTGATTTAGTAAAAAAATTTTAATGGTCTTTAATTCTGGATATTCTATTATTAATATTTAAAAGATGAACTTTACATGGTTTTTGTTTATTTCCCTTTTGACTATAATCCTTGGTGAGAAACTAATATTTTGCATTATTTTTGTTTTATGAGTCAGAGCCAGGCTGACCAGAAATTATGACTCTGGAGTTAGAGCCATAGGTTTTTTTTACTGGCTCCACATTCCTGGTTATTTCTTCTACAAGGATCTTTCACTCTATAATTTTATACTAAAGATTTTTATTTCCTATATCTTGGTTTGGAAGAGCTTAATTCCTTTTTAAATCTACCAAAAGTGCCCAAAAACGGAAACCCTATACAAATGGTGGGCAAATTACAAATTAAGCTCCATTGTAAAACAAAAATTGGCTCTTGTCTTCATAAGTTAAAAAATCTCAAAGTTCCACCTTCCTCTGTCATAAGTATAAGTATGATTAGTACAGTCTATGTTGTATTCCTTCCACAGTAATCATTTGTCCAAAGCCTGCATTATCGATCAAGTAAACAGTTTGACTTTTACTCACGATTCGTACACACACACCCACACACACACACACAGACACCTACACAACACACCACACACTGACCACACAGCACACAATCACAACCACACAACACACACGCACGATGCACCGATCACAACGCTGCACCACAGCACACAGTAAGTGCATTCATGCTATCACACAACACATGCACACACACATGCACACGACCACACGACATGCAACACTACTACACACCACATCGCACACACACTACACACGCACACACACTACACGACACGCACTGCACACACAGCAGCACATACCGCACATGCGCACACCACACGCACGCATCCACCTGCAGACACACAGCCCACTACACACTCACACAATTACACACCACATCAATGGCAACAACAATGTACTATCATTCCCACCCATGCACAACACGCACAGGGCACACACACACACGATCAGCACACACAACACTGCACACACATCGCAATCACCTACCACACACACACACACGACACATCAACACACACACACACGACACATATTATAGTAATATATGATATAGATAGTATATATTATATAATATCTACGTACTATAGTATATATATATCGTATATATATATATATATATTCATTTGCCGTATATATAAGTATACTATATAATATTAGTGTATGCATTGTAACTCCGCATCCCGCGGAGCAAATCCTCACGATTATTAAAGATTCGCCATCAGCGCTTTAAACGTCTGCAGGATGTTTGTCGCGGTATTGACTTATTTCGAGATTGAATTAAAGAATTGATAAAAAAATACTGTAAGATGAAATGATTGAAAATGAAAATGAATGAATGAGTCTGAAGAGGCAATTCAAAAACACTTGATATTCACATCTTACTGTTATCAAAGATGTTCTCAGACTCGCTGGAAGATAGTACATCAGCTTATATGAATGGAAATAGATGGTATTGCTACTAAAGGACACCTCTTGTACTATACATAGCAGTCATAGAATCCAGAAGTGAACATTCCCTTACAATGTGCAAAATCGACATCTAGTATAACACTGGCATTCAACGTCTATTGATACGCATTTTGTATAGAAATTACTCCAAAAAATATATTAGGTCGGCCTCTCTTACTGCCTCTGTCTCCGGATGTAATATACCAGTTTAATCTCCAGCGCTAAGGAAGGCCTTTGGAACACATCAAATGATAATGATGACGGTTAAAAAGAATGAAAGATGTAAATAAACAAGAGGTAGAAAAACGCTTTGGTCTGTGGGAAATAATGACCTTCATTTGTATTGCACTTACTTAGATCCCGTTATATAGGGGCAAGTTTTTTTGTGTAACACAATATTAGAAAAGTTAAAATCGTCACTTCGTGTTGCAGTTGAAAAACTTTAAATCTGAACAGTCTATTTAATTCGCCAGAAATTTAAAAAAATGGAAAAAAAACGAAATGCTACAGACCAACAACACGCCTTCTACAAAGTAATTCAATTAACAGATTCATGTAAGAAATTCTATAGTCAGTATGAGAAAGAAAACAACCGCATTAGACCAAAGCTGTAGTGAAAATGATTGAACAACTACTACCAAGAAAACGACTAGATACGAAGAATGATGATCCTATCAGTTGTGGAATAAGTTAGCAATTAATGTTACCCACGCTTGATTAAAACTGCAAGGCGAATTACTATCCTGTCTCCACTCGTATTTAGTGAAAGAGTATTAGCAATGTGGCTAATATATATGATAAAAAGAAAACAGAACTCAACAGCAGAAAACGCAGAAAATTAAGTTTTTTCAGCACTAAGCGTGTCCTAATGAAATTTTCAATATAGTGATAAAGGGTTGAAGTCTATTAATCATCCATTTGTAAAATCTTTTTCATTACCGAGCGGAAGTTGTGGGGAAGAGGTTCAGTGAGGTGCTCAGGAAGTAAATCTTAGGTTTTACGGTTTATGTTTCTGTTGACCCTTCATGTTATCTTGTAATAATTGTGTCATATATATATATGGTAATATATTATAATATATACGTATATATTATATATATATATATATATATTGCACAATTAATATATATATAATACTATATATATATATATCTATAGTAGGATTTGTGTGGCTGCTATAGTATTATATAATTAGGTTATACGATGGTTAATATATCTAATATATTATATCTAATTTTATATCAGCAACATCCGCATCCGCGGATATTTAAATCAAACATCCGCATGTTCTAATGGTGCGAAAATAATATAGAGCTTCTGCTCCGCAACTCACTCATCTATATATTATTATGTGAGAAGTATATTAAATCTTATATATGATGTATGGAGGATTATAATATATATACTTATACGCTGAGCGTGCTGGATTAGCAAAGGCTTATATATATATACATACAGGAGAGAGTTATGATAGTATTTTTTCTTAGGCTTGAGTATTGAGATGCGTGTTGATGTTATTTTATAATATGTTTGTTTACTATAATAGAGAGTGTGTATATAGAAGTATATATATATTCATTATATAATTATATATAATTTTATATATATATACTATATATGATACTATTGTATATATATATAATATATAGTATTTTTGATTTACAATACGATAACATTATATTTATATATATTGTATTATGGTAGCAGCAACTTTTTTATTTTTTGGTGCTCCATAACTTTGTTAATATAATAAAATATTTGTATAGTCATATATTTTTATTGTACAAAGACGCACAGATTTTGAGATCGATTTTTTTCTAAGTTCAAAAAGATTTTAAGTTCAGAAAAGTTAAGTTAAGTTAGGTTTTTTAAGAAAGTTGTTTAGTGGCAAGCTTCTGGCATAATTCCAGAAGCTGCCACTAAATCAATGTTTCTATCAATAAACCTATGAAAAACCTAGAGTTAATTAACTTTTCTGCCCCTTAGAAGATTTTTTTGACCGCATGACAAATTTTTGAGTCTCAAAAATCTGTCAGGCTATCTAATACTATAAGAATATATATAATATATATCTTATATATATATATATATTATATATATATATATAATTATATATATATAATATATATATATAATATAATAATATATATACTATACTATAATATACTATATATATTTTTTTGGGCGCCCCCAAAAGAATGGGTTTTGGGGGGCTTTTCTTACCTTGCTGTAGGGGATCATTTTTTGATACTTCGAGTCACTCTGAGTGTCTCTAACTCGAGCGCTCATGGTGGGTAACTTTGAGTCGATTACTCATTCACGGTATATATATATTATATATATATATAAAGTATTGATATTTATACTATTTTTTATATATATTAAATACCATGTGCATTTATAGTGTGTATTATATATATATATAATATATAATATATTAGTATATACCGTTAATATATATATATTATATTATTAAGATATAGTATAAATGAATGACGTATAGTATATATATATATATATATATATATATAAATATTATAATATAGTATATACTGCTATATATATATATATATGTAATTTAATCTATATAATTTAATATATATATAAGTATATATATATTATAAGGGTATAATATATATGCATGATATATATTAATATATATATATAGTATAATTTATATTATATATATATTAAATATATATAGTATATATATATATAATTCGTAATGCCTTAATTATATTCATAGATTATATATTATAATATTATATATATATATGAGTATAATCAGTATAGGTATAGGAGTATATATATATATGATTATATATTATATATACTATATTATAGTAGTACATATATTAATATATTACCATTTTAATATAATGTTAGTATCATATAATAATTATTATATCTATATGATATATATTATATATATTATATATATATACATATACTATATCATATATAATAATAATATATATATATATATAATATACATATATATATATTAATAATATATATAAT
>JABUQX010029648.1:0-33549 GCA_015478945.1 Trachelipus rathkii
ATAAGTCATAGTATATATAATTACTATATAATATATTATTATTCCCATCTGATCCCTTGTGCCCGTCCCAAGTCCGGTCGATCAACAGAGCCACTCTATGCAGATGAGTGCTTTGCTAGCGACAGGGCTGCACGTAGCGCCAAGGCCGGCAAGGCATACCCACAACACCTTTGAGCTCGTCGACAACCTTTGTTTGTGTCCACCCTTCGGAATTCAACGGGACTAGCACTTCTCGTACCCGATATCGGCGAGTTGCAAGTGACTGTAGCGTGGACAAACATGTAGTTAAATCTATCACTCACTTTCACCCAAAACTGGCGCTACGCACCTAAGAAACTACTCATATGCCGTATAACAAAACCCTCATAATCTGTGACCATAAACCTATCCCTAGGCAACCCGGCATCCATGTGCGATCTCATCTAGATAGAGTCATATCTACGACAGGAGGAGGACTACACCGTCAGCATAGCTGCGATGTTATGCGAGAGAGGTCTGGTGATAATCTTGGCGCGTGTGCTCTGAGTGAGTATAAAGAGTACATATGATGCGAGCAGTCAAGACGCAATTATCACATCAATGCACTGACCTATGTCATGGTGTAATAGGGTAGAGCAGGAAGAGAGGAAACACGGCCTGTAGCGATTTGTGTATGACACCAGAAAATATAAAAGTGTAATAGAAACGGTATTAGTGAACGACAGAGAACTATGGCTGTGGGACGTTCAAGAGTGGAAGAGTCAAGAATAATCGAAGACTTATCTACTTGACAGGTGATTGCGCAACGCACTACAGGGCGTAAACGACCGTGCGGCATCGAGCCAGATAGAGTCTCTCTGGAGACCCTGCAGGTGCTTATTATGGATGGAAAAGAAGAGGAAGGACACATGAATAAGTTATGGAGATATGAACTGCACATGTGGGATTGAGGAGACGTAAGGAGAGAAGCAGCTGTGGGGCGTCGGAGTGGAACAAGTAACTGTATAGCAGGGGGGAGACTAGTATGACTAATTCGCTAGATTAAGAATAAATCTGATGCAACGCGTATCGACATGAGCACCTTTTTAGTAAACATGGAGAGACGTAAAAGTGGACATAGGTACGCTGGAATTCAGAAACCAGAATATCGCGAAAAATCTTATGATACGAACCTCAATGATATGTAATGATAAGAGGGTGTTTATGGATGTCAAAAGCATACCATCGAGTGTTCTCTTGTATATTGGGTCTCTTCATTCTTTCCGGGGAAAGATAAGATGAGACAAGGCAGAAGCCGAAGAAAGTAACCAGAGAACATTACTTTGTTTTTGATAAAAATTAAAAGATGAAAACCACAAGAGAAAGATTTCAACAAACAAACTAGTTAGAAAATATGAGGAAATCTCAGGAACTGTGGAACGAGTAGAGGAGGGTTGGAAAGATTTCAGAGAAGGTGGGGAGCAGGTTGGACGAGAATGATTGAACACAAGACTAAGTAGTGGGAAAAAAGGAAAAAGACGGTTTGTGGTGGAATGAGGTAGTCAAAAACGTAGAGTAAAGAAAAAAACAAGAAATACCGGCTTTATGGCTGAAGGACAAGGACAGAGAGAACAATAGACAAGCTTATCGTTCTGGCGATGAAATCAATGCCAGAAATAGTAAAAAGAGCGAAACCATCGATTTATACATGGGAAAGGAATAGGAGGAGAATTGGAGGACGACATGAGGAGCACTAGCAAGTTGATATATGGAATGGCTAATAGATTAAGAACAAAAGATGAACCTAACACGAATGTATATTCAACCAAAAGATAGAGAAACCAATAGTGGATAGTGAGCAAAGGCGAGAGATATGGACAGATATTTGCATTTGAATTATTAATGTGGGGACCACCGAAGGAATAATACGGAAAATAGATAACCCACAAAATGAAACGAGAACTAGGCCATGACTTGAACGATACTGGCGAGGAAGTGAGACAAGCTATAAGAGCCGTAAATCGAAAAGAGCCCAGGAGTCGATGGACTAAATAATGAAATATTCAGAAACAGGAGAAGTATGGGTCGGCACGGTCATGACAGACACTTATTAAATTGTATACTGGAGGAGAGAGAACATACCGTCAGATTGAAGAAAAGCTTGATATGCCCAGTACATAAAAAAGGAGATAGTAAGAGGAATGCCAGAATTACAGAAGGAATAGCTGTGGCGCTTGAGTGCATATAAAATATACGAAAGGATAATAGAGAAAAGACTTCCGCGAGAGATTAAGAGGAAAGGATGGCGAGAGTATTTTTTTTTATTAAAGCGCTATTAACTCTTATTACTTGAATATTCTCTTGACAGTTACTGTTTCAATAATAATAATAAAATTAAATTATTTTAGGTCTTGCTACCTTATACTATCTTCTGTATATAGCATAGCATATAAATTAACAAGAAACTGTTGTAATAATTAGTACATTATTTATATTTTCTAAATAAATACAACGCGAGCATGGAAAGGCGAAAATGTGTTTGAACGAAGACTGCGAGTAGCAGGGGCATGTGCTGTTTCCCCTGTTACTTTTTGCTTATAATCTGGACAACTGCTTGAAGAGCATAATATAAGAGAGGATAGGAATACACCTTTGTATACGCGTACGATGCGGCTGTGGGTGACAAGGAACAACACGAACTACAAGCTTCTGTGAATTCTTGGAATGAAGTTATGATGGAGTGGGGGAATGAAAATAAACAGGGAGAAGACGGAAATAATGACGATATCGAGACAGGGAGAACACGCGGAGATATGGATGGAAGGTACACAGTTAAAAGAGACCAGCAGATTCAAATATCTAGGAGTAATATTCAATGAGAAAGGATGGATAGATTCAGAGCTGAGAGAAAGAATAACAAAATATTCAAAGAATGTAGGAATGTTGTACCCATTGATAATGCAGAGAGGAGTGCCAGTAGAGGTAAAGGTGACTATATTTACAACTATCCTACGACCTAATATTAACTATACGGTATCCGGGAATGTTGCGGCGTACTTACACGATGCAAAGAGTAAAATAGACAGCTGCGGAAATGCTGAGTTCCTAAGATTGACTAAGAGGATAGTAACGCTGAGAGTAGGGACAGAGTTAGAAGTGACGCAATAATAAGCGAAGAGCTCGGAGTCCGCCCGAATAAGGAATGCTATTGAAAGGAAACCAAGCGAGATGGCTGCCTGGTCAATACATGAGAATCGGAGGACTTTAGATACACCCCGAAGACTAACTTACTTGGAACCCTATTCGAACGAAGACCCCAGTGGAGACCACCAGAAAACGATGAGAAGTATGCGGTGGAAGAAGCAATTAACGTCGAGACGAAACGATGGAGCATGTGGATAACAGGACGGCACTATTTTGAAGACCGGTACGCTCTGGATCAGGATTTCTGAGGCGGAGCAGACACTTTGACAGGATCCACCTAACTAAGATGGCATGGTTTGGAGAAAGAGTGCAGAAAGTAGATGTGGTTTGTAGTTATCTTCTCTATTCTCCTGCTTTCCTCCATTTCCCAAGGGTAATTATTTATTCTTTTCTTATAGTCTTTCTTATATATCTCGAATAAGTTAGAATGTATGTATATGTTATAGTTCCTCTGGTCCTTTTAGCACGGGGAAGATTAGGTCTTTTGTAATTCATCAATAAAGCTCATGTTCCTCTGCAAGCTGAGATTGCTATTACTCATAGCTCCATTCATCGTAAATGAAATTGAAATAGGCTCTGAGGCTTAAACAAATAACAGCAGAGGGAGAGGATGTAGATGGTGGGAGAGGTAGGGGGGAGGATCGGTAAGAAGAGAGGTGGATTAAGGGATACGTTATTGGGGTTGTCCTAGAGTAAGGAGGTTGAGAGGTGAGGGATCGGTAAAAATGAAAGTGAATTAAAAGATATCTAATTAAATAGGTAGTTTTATAGAAGATAGGTGGATTATAATATATTGGGGTAGTGATCTAGGAGAGAGGTGGAAAAGTGAGGGATAATTAACGAGGGTAGTTAATGAATAAGTAATTGAATACATATGAAAGATAATGAAATAGTTGTAAAGGACACGGAGAGTAAATGCTGAGGGTAAAGAAGTGTGGATTGAAAAAAATAGGTTGGAAAAGCAGGAGTCAAATTGCAAATTAAGGTTGAATAATTTAGTGAGGGTAAATGAAGTGTAATTAATGATTGAAACGAAAGAAATGGAGATAATATTATTAAAGGTTGGAATTAGGATAAAGGAAGGCACAGTAAAGCTATGGCGGCAGATAACATAAAGTGGGTTCAAATGATAAAGAGGTAGGAATAATCGAGTATGAATAAAAATTAATGTTTAGAAAACGTGAGGTAAGAAAAATTGAAGAAGTGAAAATGAAGAATGATATATAAGGTTGAAGAAGCATTGTGAGGCATCAAACGAATCTACACAATTACCATATATAATCCTATATTATAGCCTATATATATACATTATAATGCCTAATTAATATAGTATATATGTTTATTATATAATAATATTATATATATTATATATAGTATTATATATATATATAGTATATATATATAGATTATCCTTATATACATATATATATATATATATGTATATTATATATATATATAATACTATATATATATAGTATAATATATATTTCTCTATCTAATACAATAGTAGGTAATAACAATATTTCATAAAATATATATATATATAGTTAAATACTATAACTCTAATAAATATAATATATTGATATATATGGTGTTGCTTATCATATTATATCTTTTAATATTATATATATATATCCTCAGTAAATATAATATGCAATTTTCAAACGTTAAAAGAAATTATATACCATCGATATAGCACTAATATTATATATTTAGTGATTATTATTAACATATATATCTAGTATATATATATATCTATATATATATTATAGTATTATATATATATAATATATATATTATGAACTTTATCTTTATAGGGTAGTGTGAGAGCTCGAGAGATATATATATCCGTAACGAAGAGCATATGAGTAATTAACAGTAATTTTTTATTTTTCGATTATTTTCAAGTCAACAGTGCGTTATAGGTCTTGTCCAATAATTGTGTTGTTATTATATTATATTTATATTTTTAACTCGAAAGGAAATACCCTAGACTCTACACATCGCAAGGACGGAAAGCTAGTCAGGGAGTCACTTTCCGTGCCTAGCGGTGCGCTGGACTACTTGGGAGGAGGACTTCGATCCCTCCTCTGTCCACGTGTTCTGGCCTCGAGAGTCCCTTAAAAAATAATTAAAAAATTTTTTAAACAAAATTAACATATAAAAATAACAATGATAAAATGAAAGTACAACATGTGGCAACTATTCCGTCTCGTTGCTATTGGATTGTTTGTAAAGCTAACACGATACAACACTGCATGGGTTCTGACACGCAAGTTAGTTTTTGACGATTTGCGATTTCATGACTTTTTGATATAGTATCGTGGTCCCTTTTATAAGGATATAGTTTCCTATGATATTTATTATTTACTATATACTACTCATCACTATCACATATTGAGTAATAGTTTCTAATAGTATATAATATAACTTGTAGTTAGTTAATAATATAGGCTAATAAATTACTAGTTAGTTAAATAAACAATATATATAGATAATACATAATTATAAGTATAAATTATATATATACTTTATAACACATAATTTATATATATATATGAGTATAATGATAATCTGATATAATTATAATTTGATATATATTGAGTATAATATATATTATATAGTATATATTAGAATGGTAAATATAACATATATATCCTTATATACTCATATACTTATATGTAAGTATATTTTAGTTTTATTTACAATTTATCAATAATGTCTCGATATGAAAAAAAATTACCAATTTAAAATGTTTACGAATCTATTTAATATATATTTATATTTTAATGTATTCTATATAGATATTTTATATATATTACTTATATGAAATATATATATATTTATTAGTATAGTATATATTTTATTTTATAAAATATATCTATATCACTTTATTTAAATATAATAATATACTAGTATAAATATAATATCATTATATATATATAATCCAGTATATATAATATATATATAATTATAACACTACATACTCATTATATAAATTATAGCATACATCATTATATTATAGTAGTATATATAATTTATATAATAATTATCTATTAGTATAATATTTACTTGTTATCACACGTCGTAAATTTCTTTTTTTTAACTTAACAATTCGGACTGGTTCGCAGAGTAGAAACATTTAAATTGTAATATAAATATATACTGATAGTAAATAGTAAAGTAAATTAATCTCTACTATCGTTCATCACCAACGTCGTAAATTTCTTTTTCTTTTAACTTATAAAACTCATATATATAATACTATATCTAATATAAAATACTGTAATTGGTAGATTATTTATTATATATTATAATATTATCGTCTATTAAAATCATTAATTCAATTCTTTATTTATATAATCAAAGGTTTGTATTTGATTACAACTGTGATATAATATATATATATATATATATATATATATATATAATATCTAGATGTAATAGGTATATATATGTAGTATTTTCTATAGTACTATATATGTATTTATTATATATATATATATATTATTTAGTATTTCTAATTCTTATTTTTCCTACTGAGAGGGTTTATAGTTAATTATAATATATTTAATTTTTTTTGTCACATATTTTATTACTATATAATATAATTCTATGGTGGTTAGATTGTTTCAATCACGCATATCATTCCTTTATATACTAATACATACATATATGCCTTCACCGTCAGATTTCGTTAGATAATCAGCTAATCAATAATATATTCTCTTTAAAAATTATACATAATTACATATAATAATCGATGCTTAAACTAATAAATTGAAGTTTAAATATAAAAATATTTAATCTACACAATTTATTATAAGTCACTCATTCACTTTACATGTAGTTAAATAATTAAAATATTTAATATACTTATCGTTCAAAATTATATTATAAACTATTTTAATATACATGAATTTAGTAATATATTGACATGAGTATAGTAATAATATATATATAGTATTATTATAATATTAGCTACTATATATAGTATTATATTATAACGTTTGATATATGTTATACTAATAACAAAAATATATTTGAGCTATCATACACTCATAACAAAAATAATATATATATTCATACCATATATATATAAGCTATATATAACAATAAGTGATAACGATATATGTGAAATAGTATAGGGAGAAATATATAAGAACTATAGCAATATAAGTGAAGATGATGGTATATGAGTACTATTATAAATAATATTAATATATAGATTAATTATATAATAATATATATATACGTATATTATATATATAGTCTATATATTGCTATTATATTAGTCATATATAATATTTATATTAGCTAGTATAAGAATTATAGTAATCAGTTATGAAACTCACTATAGAGTATATTTAAATATAATATAAATAATATTTAATATAAAAATTGTTAAATACCCGTCTTCGTCTCACCTTGACCCAATGACATCTTACAGAGTGCTTCTACAGAGAGCTACTATAGATATCCTACCGTCCGTCCTCCAACTCTCTTTCCGACCGTGCCACCTCAGATCGCTTATAGTGTGTATATTTCCCATGAGAGAGAGTGGGTGTTACTGAGGTGATGCCTATAGAAGGACGAGTCTAGAGAGAAGAAAATGACACTGTATTCCCGTGTGGGCTTGGTGTGCAACGCTCTCTGTACTTCAGAACTTTGATGCTAGTTTGTCTGATGCTTGAATCTATTATTTTATCTTTTAGATGTTTGCATTGCAGTGTCTCTGGGTCATGTGAGGCCTTCATCCGTGAATTTTGGCTAATGACGTTCTAAGCTGGATGGATATATGAAAAACTCATAGAGTTAAATTCATGAATGTCTATTATTTGGTTGGCAGTTCCATTTTAGTATAAATATATATATATATAGGTTGTTATCTATTATAATATGTTTTTGTTTAGGTGAATGAACATTGCGCGACCAGAGGTAAAATGGTTTTTTGTATGTAGAGATTGGATATTTAAAATATTTAAGATTAAATTTATAATATGGCTGTGATTGGTGGGGTTAGAGAGTGCAGTGTGACAAGGGTGTTGTGTTTTATATTAGTATTTTAAAGCTTAAAATTGAGTGACCTATCAATTTACTTGTGGATAGAGTTATGTATTTAGGTTAGATAAACTTTATTGTTTCATCTTGATAAAGTGTTATTTGTTGCTGAATTAGTGTACATCCCGATATAAATTACACAGTGAGTAGCCATTTGTTTAGAGGGTTGTTGGAGTTTAATCATGTTACACTCTTATAGTTTAAACGGAAGTGCCAATAATCAAGGTGAAGCGTAAGTATACAGCCGGTGATGGGACATGATTAATTTTTATTAATCATATATATGTGATGCATGGGCGAGTAGAGCAGGATTATCATTCTCGAGGGGTGGCACTAAGGTTTGCATAGGAATATAATATTTGTTATTATATAAATAAACCAAATATATAATTATATTAATAATAATTATAATCATATTATTATAATAGGTTAAATATTATATATTATATAACTATACGTACATAATTAAATTATATATATAATTTAATTATATTATAATATATATATATAGATATTATATATATTATATAATATATATAATATAGTATCATATAATAATATTATATATATATATATAGTATATATATATATATATATATATATATATATTTATATATATAAATTAAATATATATAATATAATATATATAATATATATATAATATATATTATATATATATATATATATATTTATATATATAATATATTATTATATTAGTATATAATATATATATATATTATAATTATATATATAATATATAATAATTATATAATATATATATTAATATATAATATATATATATATAATATTATATTATATATATTAATATATATTATATATTATATATAAATAAATATATATATATATATATATATATATATATATATTATATATATTATATATAATAATATTATATATATTAAATCTATTAATATATATATTAATTATATAGTATAGTAAGGAGAGGGAAACTAGCAGCTCAAGGTTCACATATCCGGAAGTTTAGTCACCTGGATGAGTTTGCAAAATGTTTGGCTCAAAAGCAACATTTTTGCAAATAATTATATTTGGTTTTATATGTTTGAACGTGTGTATCAGGTTGGGTTTCAAGTTCGGGAGACCGAATTAAGGTCCTGGAAGAACCGTTTTTTGGAGGTTTAGCATCCTCACAAAATGAGGAGATCCCAAAAGGGGACTTTTTTTGTTCCTAGAAGGTTTTTTTAATATATGAATCGTGTAAGTGATCATTATTTGATATGATTTACAATTCGATTTATCTGTAGAATCGATTAACCTCACTTAAATACAATGTTTATCGTCTTTCTAACGCGGCTCTGGTTGGCTTTTACACAATGAAAATATATTAATATAATAAGAATAATAATTGAGAAGCTGTATATTAACATTTCGATTAATCGCTGTAGTATTTGTACAACTTGAGCGGACCATACTTCCACTTTTCGATATGAGGAATAGAGCTAATCGCCATATATCAAAGCTCTGGTACATGATGGTATCTGTGATGTGATGAACTAGAATCTACAGCGGGATTCTTATGTTGATCCGTAGTCACCATATAGCGGAGGGATGAACTAGAGCCTCACTACGCCAGGTCACATTCGCATATCTGAAAAACCCATAGTTAGGCTTAACTTATCAGCGAGTGAAGAGATATTGGATGTGAGCTATAAGCGATAGAACGTTAAATCATCGTTCGGATTACGGAGAGTGTATCGTGGATTACTTCTGCGCACTCGGGCCCCCGTAGGAGGACACGAAGAGCCATCCTCTTAACCTGTTAGAGAGAGAGTGAGAGAGAGTGAGTGAGAAGGAAATTTTAAATATTCAAAACATATGTAGACACTGAGTCTGAGAAAGTATCGAGAGAAAAGACAGAAGAGAAAAGATATATAGGAAAGATTCTGGAATATACCGGATTCAACAGAGAGTATTCAGGAGACACAAAAACCCCGGAAGAAGAGAGTCCTTCCCTGAAAAAATAAAAAGAGGCCTAATTCTACCACTAATGCAACAGACACCCAGCCGGATGTTATAAGAAAGAAGAAGAAAGGAAAGATAGGAGGTGAAGGAAGAGAGAGGAGAAAGAGAAAGGGAGAGATTTGAATCATGTTCCCAGACAGGATTTGACATCTTCACTGTGGGTGCTGGGACATTATCCCTGTCGCGGGCCGACATAGTAAAGCATTCATCTTAGTGAGATACAAAAATACATATAACTTTGGTTTACAAAAGCTTGCTTATGTGTTGCTATAAGAAATGTACATATTGTGTTCAAAAAATGAGGCAATAGTGCAATCTATGCAAGATAACATTTGTTTATTCTAATCTTTTGAATTATTGATAGAAAATGATTTAAATTTCAATTTCATAAAAAGATTTTGACATAGAACATAGATATAGTAACTGCTATAGATGGATTTTAATCCCATATTTATTTTTTTTTTTTTTTTATAAGTTTTTATTTTTTTCACTGAACATTTTGGTTAATTTAATTAATTTTAGGAATTTTTTTTAGTTAAAGGGTAGTGAGATTATTTGTTTTAAATTATTTATTGTCTTTTAAATTTTCTTTTATTTATAAAGTTTATATTTTGCATTTATACCTTGTTTTAATTTTTTTTAATTTATAATTTTTGAAATTTTTTATATTTTTCTCTAAACTTTTATTTTTATCTAAGTTTTTATTCTTAGAATTATACTTTGTGTTTTAATTTTTTATATAAGTCTTTATATTGCATTTATATCTAATTTAATTTTTTGAATTCTAATTTTCATTTTTTTTTTTATTATTTTTATTTGATATAATTGTTAACTTGAGTTTTAAAAATAAGTTTTATTTACCTTTTATTACTATTTGTGTTTATTTTTTTATAATTTTTCACTTTTTTTCTACCAACTCTATTGTAAGACTAATAACGTTTCGTGCCGAATTAAAAGATTTACTTTTAGTTACAATTTACTTACACTTTTTTATGTTATTAAGTTACTTTATATAGCTTTTTTTACATACCTACTAAAATATATGGAGAAAATCCTTGAACAGGAACTTTATATCAACCTCACCTCTTGACAATAAACTGTGTATACTATTGATCTATGAATTATTCAACAATTCCTTATAAATTTGTAACGATTTTACATACCCTATATAAGTGACAGTTAAAATCACTAAATTACAAACCCACTATCCAATCGCTCCCCTCCTTGATCCATATCGTCGGCTATTGATCTATTGATTAAGGTCAAATTTTTTTTACTCTCAAAATTGTACAATGAATTTTTCATTTACCCTAAAGCAGTAAATACACGTAAATAAATAAACCTCAAATCTACTCAAACTGCCCTCCTCAGCCATTCTGTGTTCTATTGATCTATTGATTAAGATTGGATATTTTTTTTTTTTATTTACTGACATTATAACTTTCATATTTTAAAATACTTGTCAATATAAATGCACAATATCACTAAAATCAAATAAACTAACCATTATGACCAATAGTCACCTAATTTCCATATACCAACTACCCCAGTCCAGGTTGTTGATCATAATTGATCTATTGATTTCTAGTCAGTATTTCGAGTATCATTTGGTATAAAAAACTAACATAAATAAAACTAAATTTCTTATTATACTACTGATCAGCGATTATATAACCAACGTAATAAAGATTTTTCACATTTAATTAAGAATTTACACAGCATCTATCCTGAACTAAGAAAAATAATGTACAAAAAGACAAACCTAACACATATATATAGCTATTATTTTGTAAAGGTAATACCGGTAAAATGTAAAGGGGGGAGCTCGAGGCCCGGACGGGGAACACAGGGGAGGATACGTTTTCCCCATACCCCGTCAAAGGGCGGGAGGGGCGCTGTAAGCAAGGAAAAACACTGCTCAAACGTTAAGAAAGTTACCAACATCTTAAACAAAGCAGTGTGATAAAGCCTCACAACATAGAACATAAAGAAAAATAATGTGCAACGACAACCCTAACACATCTTAAGGAGTTGGTCGGGTTCCGGAGACCCTACCCCGAGGGGGGGAATTAGTCCTACCGCCGTTAAAGTTCCCCCGGAAACCCTTAGAACACGACCCGCGATAAAACTGCTACAAGTGTACTCACAACGCTTCCATACTTGGCAACAGTAAGATAACTCGCAATCTACACTGCAACACACGTATGTATTCTCAAACTCTCTTTTTGAGAGCGATTGTGTGTAACCAGTGATTACTGTGTCAAATTTAGATTTTAAAAGGCTCGAAAAATTTATTTTTGTAACGTTCCTACCTCGGTTTTCTGAGGCTAAATTATGTTATCGTATCTATATAATAGAGATAATGAAACCACACACACCACAACAAAAAAACCAACGCAAACAAAACAACATTTAATAGAAAGTCTATTTATTTTACACACCACAGAGTAAACACAATAAAGGTCTGGTAAATCAGACTATTAATACATACACTATACACACACACAAACACTACACACACACACACACACAACACTACCATAAGGATTATATTGCACGTAACAAAGTGTACCAAAATTATCAGATTGCTAGCTTTGCTACATCTTAAAACACACTCTCTTTTCTTATATACCTTTTATTAGCGAACAAGAACAAAGAAATCATTTAACAAATTTTACCTATTCACAGACCTATATGTATATCTATTCTATTACTGATCATTTGAATATCTCTAACTAACAAAGTTTTCACATTAAATAACCTAATTAAGCTTCATCTAATTATACAAACTAACCAAAAATTAAAAAGACAAATGTCTACAAACTGACAAGGATCACGCTCACAAACACATAACAAAGTTCTAACTTATAGTAACTATACCACTAACTAATCTACCTATTTACATTCTCGAGACCTAGTGAGTGGCTAATTGTAAGTTTTGAAGGATATAACACCTTTTTTTTTTTTTTCAAGCATTCTTATTTTCAATGAAACGATTACTTCATACTACACATATTAAATTAAATGACACTCACACACACACACGACTATTTTTTTTTTTTTTTACACACTCACTCTCCGCAACACAACTATACTATAGATATAAATGTATAAATTTTAAAAGTTAGCAATTTCTTTACAAAATCTAAAAATCTCAAGAAATTAAACATAAAAAAAAAATTAACACAAAATAAGTATAAATATAAAACTAATAACCACATTAGAAAATAATGTAACTTTCTGCGTCTAA
The DNA here is from genome assembly GCA_015478945.1 of Trachelipus rathkii. Lineage (NCBI taxonomy): Eukaryota > Metazoa > Arthropoda > Malacostraca > Isopoda > Trachelipodidae > Trachelipus > Trachelipus rathkii. Next base: position 13,475 of record JABUQX010029648.1, read on the forward strand.
AAATACTAAAAGAACACAATAAATTGCTAAGGAATAATTAAAACTGATAAAAATTAGGAATAATAATACAAGTGAATATATAACTATAATAAAAATAAAAAGATATTATTATGAGTACAAACAATTTTAAGAGAAAAAAAATAAAATAATACATAGAGTGTAAAATACATAGACTATGAGTAATGAATCTCACGCGAAGTCACATAATGTAAAAACTATAAAAATAAAAAAATTGTAAAAGTATCTGCCTTTGGTTTAAAATTATGTGTATGTAGATTTATATGTACGTAGATTATTATATAAAAGAATAAATTAAATTTAAGCAGTATTACTTAAATGCGTAATCTTTTATATCTTACTTATCATCGTTTATTTTTGAGCAAAGATGTAATGCGTATTGACGATATGTACATGTTTATGAAAACAGAATCAAGGTGTGGAGTGTGAATCAGGTATAGTGTAATGAACAATGAATAATGACACACTCACACATACAGCACACAAAAAAAAAACATCACACATATACAAATGCACACACATACACACATACAAACTCACTCGCTATTACGCTGTCCATAAATTCTTACAGATCAACTAGAAAAGAATCTTTCTTACTATCGAAACAAAGTTTTCACAACATTCAAGTAAACAGGCCATCTCTCTGATCTAAATAAAATATAATGTAACAGAACGACAAACCTAACAGCACCTTAAGCCACCGAATAACTGCTTAACCATTATACATATAAAAGTTCCACCACTTGACAACATATATAACTGCAAAAGTAACTATAACACAGATGCAAAAGCAATTTTGAATTGCCATACTGTAGTTGTGTTGATGATAAAGAAGTAGACATTTGAGAGGTAACTATATAAAATGATTTTATGTGTCGACACATTACGTTATATAATCTTAATATAAAATAATGAATATTACTCATTATGGAAAATTAATGTATATGTATATATTTATATATACTTTATATCTGAAAGGTCAAATACAGAATATAAACACAAACTTAATACATTAGTATGCGAGGTTTCCATACGAATATGATTATTTTGGTTCACAAACATCACAATGCTTATTATATGTGAAATTTATATGAGAACATGATTGCTATTTTCTCATAACATTACATGTTTATTCATTAGTATAAGAAGTTTTCATGTGAACATGATTGTTATTGTTCACAACACACATTACTAGATATATCCTGTGAGAAAAACCCAGGGGGGATGCAGACGTACACTTGAAAAGGATGTGAATCTATGACGAGAGGGAGGGATATATATGACTCTCCACCGAATCGTAACGTCGGCGTCTTTACCTCCTCCCTCTCCGGAAGGGGGGTAATCTTTCAGCTCTCCTTCGGGCTGAGGGCCTAAAGCCGCTTACACCCTTCGGGGTGATCCCCCTCGGCAGGATTTTCACACCTTTCAGGGGCGTCACTCACCCCTCTGGGTTTTTCTCACGGAGGTAATGTGTTGCTTTAGATACTCTTGGTTAATGAAACTGTTTATTCGTAAGAATTTAGGTACGTTATGTTAAATTTTACTATGCCAATGTGGAAATAACACTGATTTGTTAGAGAAATGATGAGTTTTTTGTAGATATTAACTTGTGTTTAACTGACGATGATTGTTGTTAAGAAACGTGAGCCTAAGGTTAAGTTTTTGTTGAGTAATGTTGGTTTGCCTAGACTTTTTGCTAATAGTCTACGTTTTTATTCATTGTCAAGATGATTTATCTCGAAACGAGTGACACTTTTGATGAAGATAGTTCAATTAAGAATAAATATTTGTTAAATGTTACTATGTTATGTAAAATTAACATTGATTGTTAAAGTGACACCATTGCTTGAAAAATTGTAATCTTAGGTTCGTTTTTGTATGCTGTGTAGTTCACTTTTGCTGTTGTCATAACGCTGTGTGAACTTTCTGGTTTAATTGTTCAGCTAGGTATATATATAACGAGTAGCTTACATAGGTGACTTTAGAGTTTTGTTCAGTTATTGTACATTATATTTTTTAGGTTCATATATTAAGAAAATATGTTTAGCTTTATTAATTGAAAACATTTGTTACGTTAGCATATATTCCTATATGATGTGTGTGTTTTATGAGTGTGTGTATGTGTGTGTAATGTGTGTTGTGTGTGTTGTATGTGTGTGTGTATGTTGTGTGTTAGTGTGTGTGTGTCATTAATTTTAGTTCATCTACCAGCTACTGTTCACATATACGATATCTCATGTTTCTAACATTACATATTGTCTAATATGCATTGCATCTTGCAAAGTATAACCGTTTTTCTTAATAATGTTAGAAGACTATAACATTATAATTATTTCAAATCTCATTTTCTTTTTATATAAATGAATAACTAATATATAATTTTTTTTTTCCTAAGTTGAAAAACAGGCATATACTGTTTACTATTTTTTATATTAAGTTTTTATATATTTATGCATTTATATCCATCTTGTGTTTAAATTTTATTATTTTATAATTTTTATATATTTTTTATTTTTTTATTTTAATTTATTTTTTCTAACTTTATTTTTATTTTTTATTTATGTTATTTTATTATGTTATTTTTTATCTATATTTTTATTTTTTTTCTATTTTTTTTTTATTCAATTTTCATTATCAACTATAAGTGAAAAGGGGGGAAAAAAAAAGGGAATGCATTTTTTTACACTTTGTGTTTTAATTTTTTTTTTTATTTTAATTTTTTAAAAATTTTTATTTTTTTTTTTTATTTCAAAATTTTTTTTTTTTTTTTTAAATTTTTTTCATTTAAAATTTAATATTACAAACAATTTTTTACATTATAACTTTGTTTTAATTTGTGTTTGCTGTGTGTGTGCTGTGTTGTGTGTGTGTGTGTGTGTGTGTGGTGTGTGTGTGTTTATGTCCATTTTATTATTAACATTATGTAAGAGATATGCTTGGAAAAAAAAAAGTGAGACTAGGTTACGTTTTTGGTATGTAATTGTTAGTTACTGTATTTGATTGTTTATTGCCAGGAAAACCTTAAGTCCTAATTTGTGTCCCCTGACTCTCTAATATCATCTGTTTAAGTAGATTAGGGTTAGATCGAGTGCTGTACATCTTATTTTGCTTACGCTAAATGACTGGCTAAGTAATATATTAAGATAGAAAAACCACTTTGTCTCTACGCTCTACGAGTATTAGGTATCAATGAGAATCAGTTTATGACTAGGCATTACACCATGATAATGTTCGGTAAAATTCTTTTGTAAATTTTAGTAGGAAATGTTAAATTGTAATTAATTTCAGTTGGTGAATATAGAATAGAGTGTATTAATACCAGGTGTTGCTAATGGTTAGTCTATATTATATTTAGAAATCTATTGTTATTACGATTGGCATTATATAATTTCCTGTGTGTGTGTGTGTGTGTGTGTGTGTGTGTGTTCGATGGCTGTGTGGTGTGTCGCTGCTATATATATAGTGTGATGGGTTGAGTGTGTCTACATTTTAATTCTATTAGATCATTTACAAATAGTTAGGTCAGTGATACGTTAAATCTTGTGACTTAATATTACTATAGTGTAATAGTTAAAATTAACATTGAACTTAATGTTAGAGACATGCTTGAAAAAGTTGTGAATAGGTTACGTTTTTTGCATGTAATGTTAGTTACTGTACTGTTGCAAGTAATGGAACTTTGTTAATGATAAGCAGTTTATTCGGGTACTTTAACTAGGTGTGTATCAAGGTTTGTCGTTGCACTCATTAATTTTCTAGTACAGTGTTAGTTTATATAGCTGTTTAAGTGTGGAATATTGAGTTTAACGTTATCTTATTACAGTTTATTCCTGTATAGCTTAGGTGGTGTTATGGTATTTGTCCTTTGTAATCTCCTCTTGACTTAAAAAAAAATATTCAGTAAAGTAATAATTCATTTATTAATGTGTGACACTTTGTTACGTTGGTATTAATATTTCGCATGATATACAGATGTATAACTAATTATATATGTTTTATTATGTTCAGTTATTTATCTCACCAAATGATACTGCGAAATGTGACTTGAATAAACTAGATTCAAATAGATCACAACATGGATCTAGGAGGTGGTTGGATAGTTGGTTAGGATGGTGGTTTTGATTTAGTGATTTACTGCTTTAGGGTATCGTAAACATGTATCAATTTTGTAAAAATTTGACGCTTAATCAAGTAGATCAGTGAACACAAGATGGTCAGGCAGGGAGGTTGGATCGTGGTTTGATTTAGTGATTTACTGCTTCGGGTAATGTAAAACGTTACAATTTTAGTAAAAATTTGACTTAAATCAATAGATCAATTAGATCACGGTTGGGTAGGAGGGAGGTTGTTATAAACAATGGTTTGATTTAATTGATTTACTGCGTTTCAACCTAACACTAAAAAAGGAGATGAGTACGCTATAAGAACCTTAACCGAAAAGAGTAAGAAATTTTAACAAAACAAAAAAGTTTTTAAAGAATAAAAATCTAAAAAAATTTAAAATAAAATAGAATAAAAAAAAACCAGAACCTTTAAAAAAATTAAACAACAATTGATTATTTTCATCTTAAAAAATTAAAACTTATATAAAAATTAAGTAACATATAAATTGTAAATTTAGAACAAAATAAATATTGAATGAAATAATGAAATTATACATACAAAAGTATAGAATGCAAAATTATACTTGGTATACAAACTACAGAAAAAGACTTATAATCTAAATAATCAAATCTAATATAAAACTAACGATATGAAAAACAGAAAAAGTAAAAATTAAAAATGTAAAAAAAAAAAAATTAACACAGAATAATAAAAATGCAAAATAAATACTCTATAAAATAAAGTTATATAAATAATGATTGAAAAATGAATCGAATATAGTTCAAAAACTTTGAGATTATGGCTTAAACCCTAAGGTATAAATTGTAAAAATAACATTACCTATATAAAAAAAAAATTAGTTAAGACCTTTCACAAAATATGTATTCTCAACTTGAAAAAATTATATATTATTTTTACGTTATATAAAAGAAAGATCGAGATTGCTTGAAATATAAATGTCTATTCAGGCACTCTACATATGACCCCCATCTGGAAAGGCAAGATGCATTGCTATTGAAATTGTCACCATCTGAGAGAGAAGCGAGTTATGTAAGACCAGTGAATGATCTTGGTCTCCTTTACTTAACAATGTATTACTGGGCTATGTCCGGACCAGCGGCAGAGAGGCTACAGCCACGGTGTGGCAGCTGTCTAACCTCCTACTCTCTGAGTCAAAACTCCTTCTTCATTCTTCTTTCCTTCTCCCCTTCGTCCTGTGTCTCTCATCTCTTTTCTTCTTCTTTCTCTTCCCCTGTTTTGCATTCATGCATTTATCTTCTTCTTTTTTTTCAGGAAGGGACCCACCTCCGGGGGTCCCTCCTGAACTCCGAATCCGAATTCGAATCCAACCGTCTCCGTCCTCGTCTCCGACTCCGACTCCTCTACCATCCCTCCAAATTTCAGTCTTCTACGATCACTCTTTTAATTATTTACTCGGTGGCGGCCGTGTCCTTCTTGAGAGGTGGGGGGGGCGCACGTAGCGCAACGTATATTATCTTCGTGCATCCGAACGAGAAATTACGTACAACATATAGATTCACATAGAATTTCAAAATTCTCGATACTTAGAGCCTAACAGGGTTTTCAGATGAATTTGACCATTGGTGCCGATATAGGGGGCAGCACCCTAGGGGTGACCTATTCCAGTGGTCATCTAAAACTACGTTGTGATTATATTTTGTCTACTCAACAAAAAGTCACAATAATTACCTATAAGGTTTACGGCGATAGCTCTATCTCCCTAATATTCACAATTGGAATATGAATTTTTACGACGTGCTCGTGAGTACGATTACGTAACAATTGAAAGATTTGGATTTGTTTTAGAATCCGATAATTTATAATGTATTGAAAAGTTTTCTATTGTTTAAATAGCTGGACAAAGACATTCGTAGATATAGAACGCACTTTAAAATCTATCGATTTATGTGGGTAAATTTTCGTAATTATCGTGAGATATTAAAATTGTGATGTGAATTCCATGAATAAATGAGAGACCTCAGACTTACAGTTGATCTTTTTTAATTTAACTCTCGTAAAAGAGTAAAATCGGAATATATATAAGCCACCTTATAGAAGGGACGACCACAATCCTCATTTTTGAGGAATGACGTGAAAAACCTCGCAAACGGTCTTCACTCAGAACACTTAAATTAACGGTTACACTTTTACTGACCTCGACAAATTCAGCACTTTACTATATCGTCTATCCTTGAAAAAACACCCATAATTTTAGCAATAATGAAGCTTTTATAGCATTTTAAATGGGTATCAGTAACTTCGTATGTGACCTTCTGGCTGTGGCTCAGTCTTTTCCCTTCCTTACTCTCATAATAAAATAATATTATTTTTTTGTTTTAACTTTGAATATTTTTGTCCATGTGCTATTAATAATATTCTTAGCAAATAAAATGCATAGGCTATATACTGTACTATAAATGTATAGGTGCATGTATGATTTAACATATTGTATAAAAGTTATTATTATTACTATATCATTCCACACATAAAATCTAACACTTGAAACTATTTCAGTATAAAAATAATATATATATATTGGTGAGTGAGTTGCAAGTGACTAATTAAATATTTATAATTGAATATATTGTGAGTAAACATATATTATTCGTTATAGTGCTACAATCATTCAAAAACATATATATATTGAGGTATTTAATAATAGTAATAATTTAGATTTTATATATTACATGCATAATGTGGCCGTTCTGAACGACAAAATCCACGCTTAAAATTTGCACCATTAGTGTGATTTCTATAAGTAACATGAAATAAACGATTAAACAAAACATTAAAATCATTTTAGAAAAAATTGCTAAGTTTAATTCATTATACGTTCACTAAATCGTAATTAAAATACTAAAATCATTTCATCGTGAGTGATTGATGTATCTTTTTTCAGTTTTCCTACTATTAATATAAATATTCCTATATTAAACGCAGATTCTTAAATAAAAATATAAGGTTATTTTTTTATTCTCGCAATGATTTAAGGAAGTAGTGGCAATGGTGGCAACTCCTACTACGCCACCCTTGTATACAGCCGAATGTGGTGTATAGAGATATCCTGTTTATTATTTATCTCAATGTAGTCCCTGAGCCAGACATCATCCTTACTTAGGATATTGCATTTTCTGTTTTCTAGCATAGGTGTTGTTATAAGTTAAATCGCTTTTCTATGTGCTGTTCCACGCAAAGTTTAAGTGATATATAGAGCGCACATACTGACACAATAGTGAGGAAATTTTGAGTGTGTGCTTTTTGTTTAGTGGAGTATATCGAGATGTTATTAGGGATAATAATTTGGGGCGGCTAGGTATTAACTGAAACTTGACATATGATTATGATTGGTGATATTTTGTGAGAATTTGAGTATTGTGGAGTCGCTCTGAGAGATTCACATAATATCTTCACTTTACTCAAGTCATGATTTGCTGTTGGTGATTATGTTTTGGGTTTTTCTATATGGTGTTTCTTTTATTTTTATTGGTTCCATGATTAGTAAAGGTTGTCGTGTGTTTAATATCTAACCTCTGCGTGTGTAGTAGCTTTGGTGATGTCATCAAGCGTAGTTTGTTATGTTGTTGTGGTCTCTGAATAGAGAGAGTAATTGCAGGTAGAGGCTAAAACTGTTGTGAAATGGTTAAGGGTATTGGGCGCAGCGAGTCTATTAGTATCCTCGAGTACTAATGAAAAACAAGATCGTTTAATGTTTTTAACTTGTGTGCGTTTGATTCTTGATAAAGTGTGTGTGGCTGTAAATATAAGAGCACGCTCGTGAGCCTTACATTACCGATAAGGAGAGTTTGAAGTAAGCATCTTTGAGCTCTCATTTTGTTTAAGTTAGTGGGGATGTTTCATTTCATTATTTATTTTGTGCATTAGATTGTGTCTGGGAACTGTGTCAAAAGCCATGTTTATGTCGATTGCTATGAGCAATGTTTATGTGTGGGCCTTAGATTTAAGCCGTCTATTATTGGTTGTATAAGATTTTTGAGAGCTGCTGTGGTTGAATGATTTTGCTGGAAGTCATGTTGCAAATTTTGTTTGGGGATGTGTGGTTTTATTATATTCAGTATGCGTATTTCTTGTAGTTTACACAAAGTGGATAGCATTGAAATTGGGCGATAGGAAGAGGGATTTGAAGAGTCTTTTCCTGGTTATAACTTTGGGATGATAATTGCTCTTTTCCATAGGAAGGGAGTGTGATTTAATTTTATGGAACTGTTATATACGTGTGGAAAATGAGCTATTGCAGCATTTCCTAAGTGTTTAATGTGGATGTTTGAGATGTTATCTGGGTCGGTTGTTGATGAGTTTTTGAGAGTTTTTATGGTGTTTTTAATATGTTATGTTTTTTCTATTGTTTGGTAGCGGTCTTATCTTCCTATTTTGCGGGTAGGTGGGTTTATGACCTTGCTTGGCGAAATGTGTTGCAAAGATGTTGGTCTGTTGCTTTGTTGTTTGTGGGGATTAAGTGCCAGGATGTTTGATAGATTCGTGTGTGGGAGTTGGGTTGTTTATTTGTATTGTTTAATATTTTTATTAGGTTCCACATTCTATTATTGCTTGTATTTTGTAGGTTTTTTGTTAGATGGGTTTGAATATTATTTGAAGTGTGTGTTTTGATAAGGTTTGTGATTTGTGTGCTTAAATTATTGATTTGTGGTTTAATTTGTTGCGTTTACTGCGCTGATTTTTTTTGGTAGGTTTCGTTGTTTAATCAAATTTGAAATTTCGGGTGTGAGTGTAAGGTTATATTTTTTTATGTATCCCAAAGGTATATTTAAGTTCTTTTGAAATAATCACCGCAATATCTCTTTGCACAGATGGTAAATTTGAAAGCGGCTTAAGATGAACTATTTAAGGTGAAATTCTTGGTATTCTCGCTGTTCTTAGTGATTGCGCGTTATTTGAAGCTTGTACTTGATTGAGTATTATTTATTTTCTATATATTCTGAAAATTTTTTCCAATCTGCTTTTTGTTATTTGCGTTGGTTTTCCTGAAAGTGTAGTTGTGTCTGTTGTAGTTTATATTTTATGGAGTGAGCAGTGGGGCTTAAAGCAGTTGGTGTTCTTGGGTTTGTTGTTGAACTTCATTATTTGAAAGTTTTTTGAGGTGAGTATTCTGAGGGGTATCATAGTGTTTATTCTGAGAGAGTAATTTTGATAGTTTTCTCGTTTTGTGTGATGGACTCTCTAGTGTACGAGTTTTTCATGTCTAGAGCGATGTTTAGATGGAGCATATAGGAGAGATTTGATACTATAAGTAGACACATTTCCTCATTGTGTTTGCGGACCTTTTGAGGCTTTGTACAATGTTTGGTGATCTGTGCGTGTGAAAATCACCTCTCTATTGTGGAGCGGAAATATAGGTTGTGGGTGGTCTACTCGATAGTATGATTGAGAATATGATAGGCGCTGCTGGTATGAGAGTTTTTGAGTAAACTCGCTACGCTTTTATTTGTGTCGCGGCAATTATTTGGTTTGAGCTGACGCTTGTAAAGGTAGGTATAATCATAGGTCTTCACGCTATATATAAAATAGAAGGGTTTTTGAGCTTGTATTATTTATAAATAGGGTGTGAAAATGGATTCGGATAACTTTTTGAGTTTGTGTAGATTACTCCTAGAGATGATATCGCTTGATGTTGTTTTAGGAGTTGATCTGTGTCAGATGTGTTAATATGATAGTTAGCTAGATGTATGAGTTTTTTATGTAATGTAGAATAGATAAAATATTGTGTCAAATTATTTAGAGTTATTTTGTTATAGGTTGTGATTTAGAATACGAGTGGTGATATTCTATTATACTTGGAAAGTGATAGAGAGTTTGAATGAACGAATCGGAGAAACGTGAATTTACAGAATGGTATAATCAATTAGAAAATAGAGAATACTATTTGTCATTTCTTTGTCTTTTTCGGTGTAGTCAGTTTATAGTTTTCTCGTGTGCTAATGTATAATTTTAAGTGGTTCATCTTGTTATGGTTTATCGCTCTCTATAGCTATTGAAATTAATCTTGTTGGTTCGAGAGGTAGTGCCAGTAGCCATGAGCATAAGTAATACTGTATTTCGTGGACATCTGAGTTTTAGTATTTGGGAGTACAGTTCTCTCTGTGTATAGAGAGTGTGAGCGTGTTTAGTGTGAATTCTTCCATTTGTATCACAAAATGTACTGTTCAATTATATTTCTAATGAGAGACGAGAGAGTTATGCAGAGCATTAATTGAACTTTGTTCTGAGGGGAGATGCATTGTGGGTTAATTATTTTAGATTTTGGACTCCTTAAGGAATTAAATGTTAAATCCTCACTGATCAGAATATATATGGCTGCATTAATTTTATGATACATATTACCTGTTCTTTTTAGATTTATTGTAGAATCTATGTGTTAGACTATTGCGCTCTGGATATAAGTTATCCCTGATTTAATTTTTAGAATATATGGTCAGGAGTCGAAAAAATTATAATTGTAGCACCAAAATCAGTGTGATATGTGTTAATTCGTGTTATGTTAAGCAACTCACATCCGGGTTTCTGATTCAGGACATTCGCATCGTGAGTGTGATGATACGTTTAGAGTTCCGACCTCGCATGGATGCACGTGGAGGTTAGAAGGTGAGGGGGGGCTGGCGTTATATGAATCATTGTGTGATAGTATTTATATTCCCAGGGTTTATATTACATGAAGTTCTTGAATTATCACAAGTTATGGGTACCATTAGTAGTACTACTAGAAGTAGAGTACACTATACCATCCTTATATTACAGATTATTTCTTTTTGGTTACCACTCGCTTAGGAGGTGAGGTTTATTCTATAATTATTGCAACATAATTATATATTATTATTTAATTTAATATTTATTTAATAATCATATTATTATAGGCTATTATAGCTGTAAGAAAAAACTATATTATTATTTATTATATATTATTATAATATTATATTATGAATACTAAATATATTTATGGCATTATATATATTTAAATATATGGGACATATTACTATAGTCACTAATAATTTACTTATAATAATAAATAAATTTATTAATATATATAGGTACTTACACTTAATCTACTCTATATTATATATATTATTATTAGTGATAGGACTATTAATAGCGAGTATACTTATTATTATTATCGTGAGCTCACACGGGGTATATATATTTCTTTTCTTAAATTTATGTTATCATTATTTAGAAAAGCTCAGTTAGAAAATTAAAAGAAGTAATTAATCAATATATATATTTTTCCAGTTTATTATTATCTTAATAATAATATTTATTCTATAATATTTTATTTTGGTATAAGTACATATAAAGATGTTTACCTCGTTCGCATCGTATCTATGAGATTATTTTAATGTCACTACCAAATTTTTTTTTTGGTCAAACGTAGTTTTTTTATTTCGGTCTCTGATGGTATTTCAATATAAATAATTTTTAATGGCTATCTATAATATAATTCAATATATATAATATAAATACTCATATTAATAATATAATTAAATCACTATACTTAATATATAAATGTATTAGTAAAATGATCTTTATTTATATTTAATATAGTATTAAATAATAATAAATATTAATTACGTTAAATATATGTACTATTATAATACTCTACTACATAAAAATTATTCTGGCTAGATATTTTCGTAATATTGTAATATATTAAACCTAAACGATATATATAGGAAAAGAGTAGGTCTGTTGTAGAAATATTCATTGAAAGATACAACATAACTAGTACACTTGAGAAGGTGATTTTTCGGTGCTAATGATATTCTATTATATCTAGATATTTATTCTATACCGAGAGATAGAAAACAGTAATCTCTCTACTTGAATCAGGCAATTAATAATATACTGTTGTGAGTTCGCATTGACGTCTAAGTGTGGTACAGATGATTATTTATTTTCGTTCTGGTTTTAAGTTTTCTGTAATAAAGTAGTGTTTTCCTCGATTCCCACACGAGTGAATAGGGATAGAGAATTCGTTTGTTTGATCTCCGGAGGAAGGGGCGAGGATGCTCGTGTATACAATATTTACCATCGAAAAAATTAATTGATTCCTCTCAAATTAATCAATAAATATACTCTATAATATATAAAACATCTAAAAAAGAAATTATTTTTTAATTTATTCATATGAGAAAATTAAATAAATAAATAAATAATTATAAAATAATAACATTAAATAAATGATATATAAAACTTAATTAAATAAGTAATATAATAAATTATAATAATAATAATAATTAATATTAATATATATAATATATAAATATACTAATAATAGATATAAAATAATATATTATAAATTAATAAATAAATATATTAAATTAATAATAATAATAATCATTAATATTAATAATATAATTAATATCTGAATAATAATTAAATAATAAAATATATTTAATCATAAATATATAATTAATGTAATACTAATATATAAATTATAAAATTAATTAATATAAATCATATATAAAATAATAATAATAATATTAAAATAAATAAATAATACTAATAATATATAATTATACATAAAAATAAGAATTATAAATATATAAATAATAATAATAATAATAGTAATATAATAATAATTAATAAATAAATATAATAAATAATCATAATAATACATAATAATAATACATAATAATAAAATATATACTAAATATATTTAAATCAATATAATAAATAAAATTAATATAATAAATAAATATATAAATAATAAAAATTTACATAATATAAATTAATAATATAATAATATAATATTATAAATATTAATAAATATACATATATTATCATGAGTATAAAATTAAATAATATAATAGATATATCAATAAATTAATAAATTAAATAAATGTAATAATAAATATATAATATATAAGTTGAATCAAATATATAAAATTAATATATTTAGTTATAATAATTAATTATAATAAATAATTATATATCTAATATTATATAATATTAATAAAAAGGATAATAATTATATAATATTTCGGATATAAATAATTAATATATACTTGGAATGAGTTATGGTATATAGTATATAAGTAGCTATATAATAAGTATCTATAGATATTATTAATCAAAATAATAATTAAGTAAAACATAACGTAAGGAGAGAGTTAGAAAATATGTAAATAAATTAATAAAATATAATATATAAAAATAAATAATATATAAATCAAAAGACAGAAATATTATTTATGAAATACAAATAAGTTTTATACATGAAGCATAACGTGACAACACACAATAGTCAATAAATAATAATATAACAAAACAATAGTAAAATACAAATATGATAAAGCAGGAACAACGGCATTAACAGCTGCAAATCTGTTTGTGAATACAAAAACTATATCTAAAAACAACCTCAACAAATTAAAAACACACTACTGCAAATAAACAAACTAGCAGAAATGTCATAACAGCAAGTTACTGATATCAAATAGCAACAACAGCACCAACAACAATCAATAAAAACATCAAGCAGAGAACAACAATTCAAAACAACACATTAACACAACAACAACCACAACAAACAACAACAACAACAAACAACAACAACAACATACAAGAACAGCATACAAAAACAGCACCACATAAAACAAAGAATAACAAAAATATAACAACAAATACAAAGGATACTAAAACAACATACAACAACAAACAACAACAATCACAAACAACAACAAAACACACAACAACAACACACAACAACAACAACAACAACAACAACAACAACAACAAAACACAAACAAACAACATCCAACTAACATCCAAACTCAAACACACAACAACCAACACCAACCCTAAACACCACCACTACACAAAACTCAACAACAATAAGCTAATAATAAAACAACACATAACTATTAATTTAGCTAGACCACAAGAACAAACCCTAAAAACATTAATAAATAAACAAAATATAAGAGATAATGAAAAGCAACAAAAATAAAGATAATGAGATTGAATTAAAATGTTTTTAAACATAAAACTATAAAACAAAATATAAAAAATAAACATATTTTAGAGAAATTTTATATAAAATCTAGACATACTAACAAACAAAGTGGGTCAAACATTATCACGTCTTAAACATGTTGATATTAGGGTTTAACTTAGCAAAAAAAAAAAAAAACTCAAAAAAAAAAAAAGAGATTATTTTATACGTGGAAACATGTTTATGAAGCAATGTGTATAGAGAGAACTGTTTTGTGTGTAAAATTTCTCGGGAAACTACTAGTGTACAACCAAACTCTATTCCTGAGACAATGCGTCAATATATATCATTTGATTTTGTCTCGGTTCGTTTTTCTTGAAAAATGTGTAGTATACAATCAACCTATTTTGCTATGTACATTCCTCATGGAAACAATGCCTCGTAAAAAATACTTATTTTGATGACAACAAACTAATGCGTATAGTACAAAAACTATTTTTGTCGTGTACGTTTCTTGAAACAATGTGATACAAACAACACTATTTATTAGCTATGTACATCTCTGGAAACAATGTGTACAACAAACTATTTTGAGACAATGCGTACGAAAACTAGTTTTGTCGTGTACGTCTCTTGAAACAATGTGTACAACAAACTATTTTGCTATGTACATCTCTGGAAACAATGCGTACAAAAAACTATCTTGTTTTGTACATCTCTGGGAACTGTGTACAAAAAACTGGTTTGTTGTGTACATCTCTGGTAACAATGTGTACAACGAAATGTTTTGTTGTATACATCTCTGGAAACAATTGTACAGCAAAGTGATTTGTTGTGTACAAGTTAGTGCGTTTTTGTGCACATCTTTGGAAACTGTTCGCACATCTCTGGAAACAAAATACACAACAAGGTGATTTGTTGTGTACATGTCTAGAAACAATATGTACAACAAAACATTTTATCTGTACACACAGAACAAAGTATTTTATTGTGTATATATCTAGCAACAATGCGCACAACAACATGTTTAGTTGTGTTTAACTCCTTAAACAATGTATATTACAAAGTGTTTTTCTGTGTACATCTCTGGAAGCAATGTGAACGATAATTAATGTTATTGTGCACATTTCTCGAAACAATGCACACAATAAAGTATTTTGCTTTGTGTACATCTCTTTAATCGATGTACCCAACAAAGTGTTTCGTTAAGAATATCTTTGGAGGCAATGTACACAACAAAATGATTGGCTGTGTACTTCTCTAAAGACACTGTACAAAAAGTGTTTATTGTGTACATCTCTGGTTAAACGATGTACACGAATAAATATTAAAAGTAAAATATTAATGCATTAAAGATAGATAGATAGATAGATAGATAGATAGATAGATAGATAGATAGATAGATAGATAGATAGATAGATAGATAGATAGTATGAAGAGCAGTCTAGAGAAAAAGAAAAGGAAGAATATTGAGAATGGCAGAGAGAAAGAGAGAGAAGAGTAGAGAGAGAGAGAGAGAGAGAGTGAGAAGAGGTATGAGAGAGAGAGAGAGAGAGAGAGAGAGAGAGAGAAGAGAGAGAGAGAGAGAGAGAGAGAGGAGAAGTAGAGAGAGAGAGAGAGAGATGAGAATACGGAGAGAAATTCAATTTCATTGTAAGAAAAATCATTTACGAACTCACTTATTGAATTTTACGGTTTGATTGCACAGTGCGCACTATACAGACTACTTTCTCTATGATGAACAAATATTTAACTCTGCTCAGTTCGAAATGCGAAAGGGTGAAAATATAAAAATTTAAAAACGAGGAAAATGCCGAAGGGAAGAACGGAAAGAAGGAAATAATTTCAGATATTTGGAAAACGAGTTTAAAATGAGTTGCAAATCAGTTCCAAAATGAAGGAAGAAGAAAAGTTAAGAGAAAACAAACAGACACATAGAAGAAAGATAGAGAAAGATAGAAGAAGAAGAGAAAGAGGAAGAAAAGAAGAAGAAGAGAAGCACGCAGAAGAAGAAGAAGAAGAAGAGAAGAAGAACGCAATAGAATGAAGAAAAGTAATACTTTTCTAACTTAATAATTAGTAACTACAATATATATACATCTTTACAAATTAGGTATAAGTATAGGTATAGGTATAAATATATATAATAATATAATTATGTAGTTTTGATTTCGAACTTTGAGGTTATTCACTAATGGTTTATAATATGTATTATATTATATATATTTGTATATAAGTGAGTAAGGAAATAAATATATAAAAATCTATGCTATATAAAATAACTTAATCATATATTATATTATATTATCCTATATTATACTATATTTTACTATATATTTAGTACGTTAATACAGGAAAAAATAGTATAATGTTATATGTAAAGCAGTATATATGAGAGATATAATATAAAATACTAGTATATATACGTGAGTGGTTATACCTCAATAACTGGGGTCTGGGGAGTGAGTACTAGTGATTAGTAGCTTTCCAGCCTCATTAAGTAATAATATACAGTAGTAAATATGAGATACTAGGTATAATATATATGAGCTGTATACTACTAGTTTATTATTTAATCTTATATTATCGTATAGTATGAGTTTATATATATACCCTATACTACTCAAAAGTATGAGTTATATATAGGCGGTATATACCATTTAATATATATATTATAACGTATTATATATATATGTATATAATATATTTATATATGTATATGTATATATATATATATATGCTATATATATATATATATCTACTAGTGAGTATATATATATAATAATTATATATATCTCATATACTTAGGTATATGGAAGAGGGGTGTGGATATAATTATATGTATATATATATCATAGTATATATATATCGTGTGCTGTATATTTACCCCCCGCCTTAGTCAGAAGCTATATTTATCACCTAAATTGAAAACGTGGAGTATGTATATATATATATAGATCTATATAATAATAGACTATAATATATATATATAATTAATATTATACCCTACCCTACTAACTTATATATATCATACGCTCACTAATTATGATCGTATGATATATATGTAATAATATATATATACGTAGTCATATACGGCCGGTACTATTATCGAGTGAGCTGAGTATACTCAAATGCTATAAATATACATATTATATAGGTATATTTATATACTTTTATATATAATATTATTATTACTCTAATATATATGTTATCTTCGTCTAAATATATTATATATATATATATAAATATATATATTAAATATAAAGTATATATATACTTATAGTATATATATATACTCTATTATATATATATATATTTAAACTTTATATGTAATATTATATATAATACTAATAGTTACTGTTAAATTGAAAATTCTACTTTGAAGCAGGTTTGGCCGTTAGTTTCCAACATTATACTACTATATATATATATACTATTATACTAAACGGGTTAAAATGAATAAAGTATATGTATATTATATAATTATACTGATATTTATCTATACTATAATATCAATGTGAGTATTATATATAATGTGATTATATTAAAGTATTATATTAAATATAAAAAATCACTATAATATGATATCATATTATTATTATAATATATAAGTACATATATATGACTCATTGTATAGAGTTATATGAGTACAATATTATTAAAGTACCTAACGTGTATAAAATATATCTTAAAAATAATATATATATGTTATTTCCACCTAGTGAGAGTTAGGGTCCGCCCTCAGCATATATCCCTGAGTATAGTTTACTACACTACTATTGCGGAGGGGAGATATACTCAGAGCGCCCTAGTATTACTACGTTATATTATATATTATATGGTATATAGAGCATATTAGCCTGTGAACGAGACGCAGGAATGACTACGAAACCCCCCATGAGAGAAGAGAGAGAGAGGAGAGAGACGAGGAGAGAGAGAGAGAGAGAGACGAGAGAGAGAAGAGAGAGAGACGTACGAGAGGAGGAGAGAGACGCACGCACGCACAGTGGAGAGAGAGAGAGCAGTAGAGAGGAGAGATGAATTTTAGATAAAAACTCTTAGTCTTTTTCGCCTCGCGAATTGAACCGTCCGGTGATATTCCTTCTCTCAACCAACACACACAGAGGAAGGAGGCTGTGTGACGCTCGCCCACTGATTCGCCGCGATCGCTCGCGCGCGCCGTTCATACAAAAATTATCCATAATCTTGGGATACGCATTGAGTTGCCATTCAGGAACCGGATACGAAATTCCTGCCTTATCGCTGAGTTAAGACTTCGCGTCTTACTCCACTGTGCTAACGGCTCAGTGAGATAAGATTGAATTTGATTTTGAAGTCATTTAGATACCTCGCAGCTTGATAATAAAAATAATAATAATAATAATAATGTTGAAGATATATCGTAGTCTTTTTGAGAGGGGCTCGCGTGATAATAATAATAATAATAATAATAATATATATATATATATATATATATTATAATATAATATAATATAATAATAATATATATAGTATTAATATATATAATAATATATATATAATATATTATTATATATATATATATAATATATATATAATATATATATATTATATATATATATTATATATATATATATATATATATATATATATATATATATATATATATATGCGGAATTAACATCAAAACATTAAGCTAGATTGTTCAAGAGTCCGGTATAATAGTTTTGTAGTATAGTAAAGTTAATAAGTGTACAGTAGTAAGTAGTAAGTAGTAGTAGTAAGTCGTAGTAGTAGTATCAAGTGGTTGTAATTGGGTTGACATCGATAGCCTAAAGAAAGAAGAAATAAGAAAGAATAAGGAAGAATAAGAAGAAGAAGGAGAATAAGAAGGTAAGAAGAAAAGAAAGAAGAAGAATACTCCCTGCCCTCAATCGTATAAACGTTATAAGCGAATCCGACAAAGTAGTAGTAATAGTAAGTAGTAGTAGTAGTAAGTAAGTAGTAGTAGTTAGTAGTAGTTAGTAGTTAGTAGTAGTAGTAAAGTAGTAGTAGTAGCACGAAGGTCCGCAGACAACATTTATAATTCCCTGAATCGATCACGTATCGATACTTTTATATATTCTCTCTCTCAGCTGACTATATAATATATATATATATTATATATATTAATTATATATAATCATTATATATATCTATCTATGACTCATATATATAAATTAATATAAATATATAATATATATTATAATATTATATTATATATATTAAACTACTTACACACACAGACACCACACACCACACACCACACATTGATTTACTTAAACACTTAATGACACACTCACCTTATAAATGAAAGCACTTATATGAGCTCCTTACATGAAAGCTACTTACATGAGCTACCTGGCACACCCCTACCCCCCTTTGGTTCTTTCATGAAAAGGTAGCTGTGATATATATAAATTATATATATTATATAATATATATATATATTATATTATAATATAATAATATATATATATATATGATATATATAATATTATAATATATCTACTGATATATACCCGATATCATATATATAAAACCTAACAACAGCCAAACAAACCGCCAAAACAACAAAAATTAGGTCCCAAACTATAATCTTAAGTCAATTTTGGACACCATTATGGACCGGAATAAAACGTTGAACAATTAAAACAACAATTCTCCACCGCGAATCTAACCTTGACAACGTTTCATCCTTATAATTTATGTTTAGTACGGAAATATCACAGTAGAAACACGTTTTTAGTGACTCTAAGTACTTAAAGCGTTTGGGAAATAACCCCAATAACAAAGCATGGCTTTTCCATCAAACACCTTCCTCACCGAGCCCATGCTTTAACTTTTATAGCTTTAGTTCGTTTGAGCCACCCATTTCCATGAAAATAACAAGTCAACAACAGTCATAAAATTCTCACTACCTAGAAGAAAAAGATGCTACCGGATTACA